>PVIH01014535.1:8250-53468 GCA_004025045.1 Sigmodon hispidus | reverse complement strand
GGGATCAGAAACAGCCTGGACTGACCCTTTGGATCCCACGCCACCTAGAGGAACACCTGACTCACTCTTGAGGGAGAGGGGAAAGAACTGGATTTGGCCAGAGGTGGAGACTGATCTAAGCATTAATGGGTCAATGGGACCATAGGACTGTATGCTCCCTGCCCAGGGAGGGGATGGGGAGTTGCAGAGGAAAAAAAAACAGTGACCAGATGGGTTGGGAGGGGGAAGAGACTTTGAATAAGGATATACAGGGATGGAAAAAAAAATTCAGAGGGAAAGATGAACACAAAGAAAATATAGGTGTAGCAATGTTATTTGTATGTCTACCCTTGATAAGCCATGCTTATCATTCTTATCCTCTATATAGCTATTGTTAACTCTTCCACATTTTAAATTCTTTTTACTGTGTTTTTTTTTTAATAAATACAAAATAAAGAAAAAAAAAATTTCCAATGGATAGGTTTACAAAATTCAGTGAGATATTGATTGACCAATGGCTTTAGACAGATAAAAACATTAAGCAATATAGTTTAGCAAATACTTATCAAAATGCACATGAAAAGACTAACTTCAGATAAAATAATGAGTTTAAAAAACCAAAAAGTGCATGGATACAAGGACTTACTTGATGAACTTAGAATAATTGAACATGGCTGAATGTCAGTGTTAAGTCAAGGATGCAGACAGGACTTAGGATATCAATGTTTTCCATGGTCTGTATAATTCAGTGAAGTCTGCTAAAATAACATATGCAGGATAGTTGATTATACAACAAAAATATTCTGTTGCAGTCCTAGTGGCTGATCACAATTCCACATAATTGGATTTTACTCCAAGTCTTTTTAATTGGATAACAGCTATTGCTTGATTATGTAAGAACATCAACCCAGATTTGTGTGTTGGTGGGATGGGAGACACAAAGGAGGGAGGAGGCAGTGATGACAGAAAAGAGTAAAAAGAATGAGAAGTAAATGCTAGAATATTAATCCTAAGAGATCAGTCATAATTGTAGAATATATTTCTAAACATAACATCATCCTGAATTACTGTTTTAATATAAGATATTTTGGAGAGACTCTATTCATATCATATCTTCGACTCCAGCATCCAAATTGATGTTCTTATGACACAACATATTCTTTCAATTTTAAAGGATCTAAAGGATTTATCTTTATCCCCTTTTACTTTTAATGCCTTTTATTAAGATAATACTGTAAACAAAGACAATGTTGCACCCCTCTAGTATATCCTCTCCATATCAAAACTCCTTACTATGGACACAAACACACATTAGCTAAGCCAGCTATGGTAAATATGACCTTATTGTTTATATTGCTTTTGAGAAACTGTTGACAGGCAATTGAAATGGTTTATTTAGTTGTTACTATTGAGAGTCTTCTAACACTGAAATTTACACCCTCCTGAATTACAAGATTCAAATGAACTTATGCTTTAATATTTAGTGAAAGAAATGCTTTTTTTTTCTATGCCATGGAGCTTTTAAATTTTGGCCTTTTGAAGACACACTCACTGTTCTATTAACATAGATATAAGAAATATTTAATGCAAATAAAAATATGATAATGTGGAGAAGAGAAAGGGACTGGAGGGGTTGGGAGGGCAAAGAAACTTTAAATAAGGATATACATGGATATAAAATGTGACTTTATTCATAATAAAAAATATGATATGTTTGTAGTATAAAAACATAAATACATTTTGTACAAGCATGACAAACTGAGTATCAGCTTAAGAATCACCACCACAAAACACACACACACACACACACACACACACACACATACACACACAGAAAGAGAGAGAGAGAGAGAGAGAGAGAGAGAGAGAGAAAGAGAGCAGAATGCAGTAGCATTTAAAGTGAAATACAATTACTCTTACAGTAAGATATGAAGTGGAGGCAGAATTATCTCAAAACTAATATGAAAGTTATCCTGGGGTACACAAAGAGGAATACTGTCTGAACTGGGTGGAATTTGAGAAGGAATTTCCAAAATTCATCCTCTGACCTCACATTTGAGCTGTGGTAAATAGGCTCTCCTCTCTAACACACAAACCATCATGCCAAAAATTTTCATATATATCTGAATGTGAATGTGTATGTGTTTGTGTGTGTGTTTGTTATCTCTATCTATCTACCTATCTATTTACTTATTTATTTTTTCCTTTTGGAGACAGGGTTTTTCTGTATATCCTTGGCTATCTTGGAATTTACTTTGTAGACCAGCATGGTCTCAAATTCAGAGATTTGCCTGCCTCTGTCTTATGGATGTTAGGACTAAAGGCATTTGCCACCAGTAATGACAAATGACTGCTATTTCTAATATAGATTTAAGAACTGAGTGAAAATGGGATATGTTTTTGTTATATGTTTTAAACTTGGCAAACATTTTAACTAATATTTTTCTTTTTTATTTTACTAATATTTTTTTCTTTTCTTTTATTATCTTAATTTCAAATAGTTTTAAATTAGCACACAATGTATTGGATATATGAATAAAGAATAGTTTAGTGATCTTCCAGCCCCTAGGTCTAGTCGCTATTACAGCTGTCTCCCCCTACCTTCCTCTTCTTAGTCTCCTCAACATCCACAGGTCCTAGGGCCTTTGCCCACCCTCTGTCTTTCCATATCATCTAGTTTATCTCCACTTGCTCTCCTTTTTTTGTTTTATATTGCCTTAATATATATATATGTATATATATATTAAGCAATACATCTATTGCCTAGTAAGCATAAACAAAATTTTAAAAAATAAATAATAAATTTTTGTTATATAATACAAATTTTAAGCAAGGTAATACTAATTCTATGCACTGTGGGAACAGTGAAATAAAATGCTAAATACAGTAGCAAATCATAAGAGACTACAAACATTGTGAGAGCAATTGAATTAGACCTTGATATTGCATGTTTTCCTTCTATAGAAATCCTGGCATAATCATTTTTAGAACTTTTGTTGTTTAACATTTTCTTCTCAACTGAAACATTTCTTCCTGGAGGGAAGATGGTGAGGCTCATGAGACTAGAAAAGTTAACATTCCTCACATGTTCTGGGAAGCAGAGACTTAGATAATTTTATAGCTCCTCACCAAATTTAGAGGAGTAGTTACCTATTGCTTGACAGAAGAGCTTTCTAACAGGCTGAGCTGCCTCCAATATGTACAGTGGACTATGCAGCTACTTGCAAGTCATTCAAGAAGCTCCAGTGATGCACCCTTTGTGAGTCATCATCCAGAATGGTGTTGGATTCCAAATGACACAACTGCCGCTGAACTGCCCTTGTGTCATTAATACTTCAAAAGTAATCCATCATCCATATTCTTGTGATTTCAATAAGTTTATCATTTATAAATGACCCTTCTTTTGGTATTTTGTAATAACATCTGGAAGAGACATTAGATTCTAAGAAGCAAATTTAAGTCACATTTCATAAGGCAAAATTTAAAGTAAATTAATAAAGCTAGAATATAATGATGGAGGAAATTACAGGAAGGAGATATGTATGTGTGTATGTATGTATGTGTTTGTCTGCATGTGTGTGTTTTCTAGAAAACTATAATATGAAAATTTCTCAAAGGAACAGCCTTAATAGAAAGATAACCACAAACTCACACAAGTGCTTCAAGGGTGTTTGTGAAGGATCTGTCAGTTTCACTTCAGTTGACACATTTATTAGTTCTTAGGACTAAGGATTATAATTTCAAAGTCAATTCTGCAATCCCCACTTATATTGTAAAATATTTTAATAAACTGTGTGTGTATGTATGTGTGTGTGTGTGCTCACAATGTAATCTGGTACACAACAGGTATTCCTATTGCAATGGCGTTCAACTCCCAGATATGACAAATATTTTGAGAATGAATCTATTTCTGGTTCTTGTATAAGATGGTAAGACTAAGCTGCTATGGCAAGAGTTCCTTCCCTGGTCCAGAATTCATGGAGTGTTGGCCTAGAAATCTAGCCTCTGCTGAGAATTATGCTATAGATATGAGGTAAAGAAGCTATTAATCATGATCCCCATTTTACATTTTTTAGCCATAAAAAAGAAAATAAAGCCATGCTCTGCATTTTTATCCACAGTATCTTATGGCTTCAGCTCCCTTTTATTTGATATTTATATAACTGTAAAATATTTAAAATTCTCACCTACAAATACATAGATGAAGAGACAATCTTTCTTGTTATTTCTTTACCTTATGAATTTCTGAAGACATAATCTCTTAAACCTGTGCACACAATCAGTCAATCCCCAATCCACTGCAGAAGAGAACATCGTTCTGAGCTTCCCTTTAAAAGCAAGACCAAGTGTTATGACACAATTATATGTTTTTGCCCTGGATTTCAAACATGTAATGTAAAATGAAAGCAGACAGGGGCCCACAAATGTATTTCCCTGTAGGCAGAGTCATTGCAGCAAACTGAAATTACAGTTTCTATATGAATGTGAGGCCAGCAATGGCAGTAGTGTCCTGCAATGAGAAAGAACAGCTAGTTGACTGACAACCTATACCTAAACGAGTAGTGACAGTAGCTAAGGTCATCTATAATGATATCTGGTACCCTCTACTGTATACATAATAAATAAATAAATCTTGAAAACAATAGAGTAAAAAGAAATTGTAATAAGCCATTAAAATTGGAAAATACAAAGAGTATCCAGATACTGTAGGCTATTGTCTTGTCTTTTAAGTTTTTTGACTGAAATTGAAGTAGTAAAAGCTGCTAAAAGACATTTGATTATAAATGCTTTTGGATTAATTCAACCTATATATTTTATAAATGAGTTGACTTTAAAATTGAAATCAAAAGTTATGCTACTTTAGAGAAGAGGATTTCTTTTTATTTCTACAGAAAATAAGAAGCTATGAATTTATTTCCATTTAAAAATAATAAAGTTTGAGAGGAAGACCTTCTGAAGAGTCTCCAATGGAAATTAATAGTTCATATGATCCAGCATTTAAGAGCACCTCTGTTGCAGTATCCTCTGAACTCTGCATCCAAAACGACTTCAAGGAGATGGGTTAAGATGACCCAGCCTTATAGACTACTCCACCAAAGATTTGTTCATAACCCTAAATTTTTCTTTGGGTCCCCATGGGATTGCCAGAGCCCCCATTCAGTAGGAAGTAGCCTAGAGAACTGCACCTGCATTCCCAAAAGATGTATCAGGAATGTTGATCTTTGTTTACAGTGTTGAATATAAGTTATTGTAGATAACAGCAAAAAAAGGATATTAAATTTGGGGTTCTTTTTGTTTTTGTTTGTTTGTTTGTTTGTTTTTCTTTTTAAGAGAGGAGATGTAGTGGGATTATGTTATTACATTGGAAATAATTGTCCTGCCTACTGGTTGAATAAAAATGCTCATTGGCTGAAGGCAGAAAGGAAGTGTGGGCAGGGCTACCAAACAAAGAAAGGATGAGTTGCCTGCAGAAGCAGAGGAAAAAAGCTGAAATGGTACTCTAAGGAAAGGTATCAAGCTGCATGCCTGAACAAGATAAGAAAGATTGGTTAGTTTAAGGGTAAAGAATTAGCAAGTTATATGCCTGGACCCCAGGTCAATCAGCATAAAATTAATACATGCCTTTCCATGACTATTTGGTACTAAACAACAGAGGGACTTTGAGTGGGTCCATATCTCAGGGCTAGACTCGCAAGTATGGGCCAGATACACTATACAACATATATGTATACATATATATCCATATATATATATCAATGCCATATTTGATTTTTTATTTATCAATTTTATATATGAGTTGCTCCCACCTTTTTAAATTTATTTACTTCATGTATATTTGATTGAATGTATATCTACCTACCATGTTTATTTAGGAATGTGCAGAGGCCCCAAGAGTCAATTGTACCACACACAAGACTGAAATTAAAGCCAATTGTGAGTCATTATGAGATACCCAGGTATTATCAATTAATGTTCCTAACCAGTAATCTGTATTTCTGTATTTCTAGCCCATGCTTTGAAACTCTGGTAATTATAAATAATACTATTGAAGCATAGAGTAGAACTATAGTTGTAATGTTATTACTAGTTTTCTTTCCTTTTTTCGAAAAACTACAATTCTATTTCCTATAGTGGCTGCTTCACTTACACCCCCACGTACAGTGCCTAGGAATTAATTCTTTCAATGTTTTCTCAGTAATGGTTAAATTCTGCTTGTTTGTTGTTTAATCAGATCTACCTTAGTAGATATGAGGTTATCATCTCATTGTACTATTGATTTGCATTTCTCTAATTACTATTCATGGTACACAGCTTTTTTGAAAGTTCATTTACCACAAGGGAACACTAATTATAAAGGCTTCCTAGAGACCATTGCCAATTCTCTTTGGATTGAAAAAGATGGGGTATATATTGTTACATTCAGCAGATCAGAAAGTCTTCAAAAACTTCACTTATGAAAATAAGGTCTGCTATTTGACAAAAATTTTAAATCACTAAAGAAAGAAATTGAAGAGGATATCAGAAAATGGAAAGCTCTCCCATGTTCCTGGATAGGTAGGATCAACACAGTAAAAATGGCAATTCTACCAAAGGCAATCTACAGATTCAATGCATTGTCCATCAAAATCCCAACACAATATTTTTTGGACCTTGAAAGAACAATACTCAATTTCATTAGGAATAACAGGAAAGCCAGGAGTCCCAAATCAATCTTACTCAACAAAAGAACCTCAGGAGGCATCACCATCCCTGACTTCAAGTTATACTATAGAGCTACAGTAATGAAAACAGCCTGATACTAGCATAAAAACAGACTTGTGGATCAATGGAATAGAATTGAGGATCCAGACATTAACCCAAAAACCTATGAACACCTGATCTTTGACAAAAAGGCCCAAAACATTCAATGGAAAAAACGATAGTATATTTAACAAATGGTGTTGGCATAGCTGGATGGAAGTGTGTAGAAAAATGCAAATAGATCCGAGCTTGTCACCCTGCACAAAACTCAAATCCAAGTGGATCAAAGACCTCAACTTAAACCCAGCCACTTTGAACTTGATAGAAAAGAAAGTGGGAAATGCACTTCTACGAATTGGCACAGGAGACCACTTCCTAAATATAACACCAGTGGCACAGACACTAAGACCAACAATCAATAAGTGGGATCTCCTGAAGCTAAGAAGCTTCTGTAAAGCCAAGGACACTGTCAATAGGACAAAACGGCAGCCTACAGAATGGAAAAAGATGTTCACCAACCCAACAAGTGATAGAGGACCGATCTCTAAGATATATAAAGAACTCAAGAATCTAGAGCCCAAAACCTTGAATAACCCAATCAAAAAATGGGGTTCATATCTAAAAAGGGAATTCTGAGCAGAAGAATTACGAATGGCTGAAAGGCACCTGAAAAAGTGCTCTTCATCTTTAGCCATCAGAGAAATGCAAATCTGTTAGATTTGCTAAGATAAAAGGCACAGATGACAGCCTATGTTGGAGAGGATGCAGAGCAAGGGGAACACTGCTCCATTGTTGGTGGGAGTGTAAGCCTGTTCAGCCACTTTGTAACGGAGTATGGTGGTTTCTCAGAAAACTGAGTATCAATCTCCCCAAGGACCCAGCAATACCACTTCTGGGTGTATACCCTAAAGATGCACATTTGTACCCCAAAAGTATTAGCTCATCTATGTTCATAGCAGCATTATTCCAAATGGCAAGAACCTGGAAACAACCTAGATGTCCCTCAACTGAAGAATGGATTAACAAACTGTGGTACATCTACACAATGGAGTACTACTCAGCAGTAACAAAAAATGATATCCTAAAATTTGCAGGCAAATGGATGGACTTGGAGAATATCCTCCTGAGCGAGGTATCATAAACTCAGAAAGATAAGCAGGGGATGTACTCAGTCATTAGTAGTCTCTAAACAAACAAACCAGAAAAAAGCAAAGCATGCCCAAGCTGGAAACCCCAACCACTGAACACCTTGGGACCAGTAACACCCTGGACTGACTCCTTTGATCCCACTTCCCTTAGAGCAACGCCTGACTCACTCTTCCGGGAGGGGGAGAAAACTGGATTTGCCAAAAGTGGAGACTGAACTAAGCAATATTGGGTCAGGGGGACCATGGGACTGTCTGCTGCCTGCCCAGGGAGGGGATGGGGATTTGTGGAGAAGAAAGAATGACCTGATGTGGAGGGAGGGGAGGGAGAAGAGACCTTGAATACAAGGATAGAAAGTGTAACTTCTTTGCTAATAATAATAATAATAATAATAATAATAAAAGTATACAGAAAAACAAAGAAAACAAGGTCTGTAATTATAACAAACAATTTTTTATCATAATATAAATTTGCATAGATAGATATGTAACTAATATTAAATATTCATTTAACATAATAAGAAAGTGCTTTTACATTCTCTCCTTTCACAGTACATTGAATCTTATTATCTCATAATAATTCATTGAGTCCAGACAATTTAAGAATATCCCCTTTTTCTTTAAAAGTATATAATTTCTGTAAAATTAAATGATATTAAGAAAAACATATACCTGTTCTTGCTTAGAGATTGTGTCTGAGGAGCTACATGTGGTTGACAAAATGACAAAAAGAAATCTTTTTCATAGCTACCTTTGTCAGCTCGAATAGACTACAGAATACTCAAATATTTGACCAAAACCATACTTGCTACTTTGAGGGTGTTTTAGAAAAGAGTAACCTTTATATTATTGGGTAATTTATTTCAGTGCATGACAGTTAAATAATTGGGAAAATAACAATTATCTTAAATTGTCAAAAATGTAACTTGCTAAGAAACACACACACAATAGATAAAGAAGATATAAATTTAGATAAATGAATAGATAGATTACATATAGATAAATTGATAGATATAGGAAGATAAATACATAGATACATAAAAGATAACTTGGTCATTTTGACCATGTTATGTAAGTTTTTTAGATATCTTCACCTGAAGTATAATTTAATAGAAGGAGGAGAGAAGGAGGAGGAGGAGAAGAGTAACCATAAACTCCTCTCTCTGTTTGCAAACTGTGCTACTGATGTGTGATTGCTGGTGGGATTTGCAACAGACCTCATTGATTGAACTGTACTGAAGACTGTTTGGCCAAAGGTATATGCATGAACTTATAAACAATGTAGGAAGATGGTTCTGAGTGTCTAAACTTGATGAAATCTTTTCCTCATTTTTGCCTCTCAGTCTTCACTTGGTCTTTGCTATGTCTAAACAGTAAACTTTTCCCTCAGGCATTCATGGTGACTCTTCTGCCTTAAGATGTTTCTGAATGAAATGATGATTTATTTTTCTGTCTGTTTGACTTCTAAGCTAGTAAAAATTAAAGCAGTGTTTACAGATATTCGATATTGAATTTAGAATAATCAGGCAAAATGCTTTAGTCTCTCTCTCTCTCTCTCTCTCTCTCTCTCTCTCTCTCTCTCTCTGTGTGTGTGTGTGTGTGTGTGTGTGTATATGCTCAAATACCAGGAACCAGAATGCATTAATCTCAAAGAGAAAACACAGGTGACACCCTTTAAGATTGCTTCCCAAACAATGAAAATATTGATTGTTGCAAATAAACCTCAATTTCCATTTCTCATTTACTATCAATATCTAGGGCTGGGTGAATTATGTGCATACATAAGTAAAATGCTATTGAGTCTTCCTGCTTTTTGAGATGCTTATTTCTATACTCTTTTGTTATCTAGAATCTATAACAATGTGTTCAGAACTGGACAAATCTTCATTCTGATCATTTAAAAGTTCTGAAAGTTTTTCTTAAGAAAAAGTTTATAGCTGACTATTCTGCCATTCCACTGACATTATATCTTAGTTTCTCTTCACAGAATAACATGTGCCTTTACATAAAAATTTCTTCAAACTTGACTCCTGTTTAAAGTTACATATTTTCTAGGAAGGATTATAAAAGTATTTTGAATTTGCTTTACAATGCTATGTTAAAAAATAATTGGAAAACACCAGATGAATTATATGAACTAATACATCGTAATATAAGACCTTGACACCAGATGAATCATATGAACTAATACATTGTAATATAAGACCTTGAAAGAACAATGCTAAATTTTATTTGGAATAACAGGAAAGACAGAATAGCCAAAACAATTTTGCTCAGCAAAAGAACCTCAGAAGGCATCACTATCCCCAACTTCAAGTTATACTATAGAGCTACAGTAATAAAAACAACCTGGTACTCGCATAAAAACAGACTTGTGTATCATTAAAATTAAATTGAAGACCCAGACATTAACCCACACATCTATGAATATCTGATTTTCGACAGAGACATCAAAAATATTCAATGGAGAAAAGACAGTATCTTTAACAAATCGTGTTGGCATATATGGATGGCTGTATTTAGAAAAGTGTAAATATATCCAAGCCTACCACCCTGCCCAAAACTCAAAGCAAATTGAATCAAATACCTCATCATAAAACCATCTGCACTGAACTTTATAGAAAAGAAAGTGAAAAATACCCTCCAATGCATTGGCACAGGTGATCACTTCCTAAATATAACACAAGTAGCAGAGACACTAAGAACAAAAATCAATAAGTGAGTTCTCCTGAAACTAAGCAGTTTCTGTGAGGCAAAGGACACGTTCATTAAAACAAAATGACAGCCTATGGAAAGAAAAAAGATCTTCACTTACCCTACAAGTGACAGAAGACTGATCTCTAAAATATACAGAGAACTCAAGAAACTAGAGCACAAAATCCTGAATAATCCAACCAAAAAATGGGGATCAGAATAAAAAAGGAATTCTCAGCAGAAGACTTACAAATGGCTGAAAGGCACTTGAAAAAATGTTCAACATCTTTAGCCATAAGAGAAATACAAATCAAAACAATTTTGAGATACTACCTTGCACCTGTCAGAATGGCTAACATAAAAAAAAAAAACCCTTTTGGGCATATATCCTAATGACATTCACATCCCAAAAGTTCAACTACGTTCATAGCAGAATTACTTGTAATAGCAAGAAACTGGAAACAACCTACTTACCCTCAAATGAGGAGTAGATTAACAAACTGTGATACATAAACACAACAAATGACTACTCAGCAGTAAGAAAAAAATGATATACTAAAATTTGCAGACAAATGGATGGATGTGGAGGATATCCTCCTCAGCGAGGTCTCACAAACCCAGAAGGGGATGTACTCACTCAGTAGTGGACTTTAAGCAAAAATATTCTTGTTTTCATTGAAAGATTATGGTTAAATAAATTGATTTAAAACACATACACACACAAACAAAACAAAACAAAACTTTTGGTTTGTCTGTAGAAGGGTTGCTTAGCAGAAATTTGTGGTGGCCATAGTTCATCCGTGGGCATCAGCTGTGACCTACTGTGCTTTCTTTAGCTGAGCCTAACCTGGCTTGAGAAGCTTTATATTGTATTTTCTGTACTTCATGTATCTTAAAGAATAGAGAAGTTTTTGTTACTGTATAGGTTTTTTGCTATCTATTCTGAGTGTATGATATTGATTTTCAAAAAACAAACAAACAAACAAGTGGTGAATTCTGAGCTGAGGGAGTTCACACCAGAGTTCCTTTCACCTTTTTTTTCTCCTGCTGAATAATCAGGCTGAGAGTCAAGGAACAACTCACTGTGCTGAATGTTGATAAATAACATGGTCTGCTGTGACAACAAAGGAATGCATCACAAAAGGACTTCTAGATTATCATTCCAATCCTTGAAGCTCCTGGTATCACTTTCTGTCAATCTGTATGATGATAATTTGAGAAAATTTAATTTTGAATTAAGTTCTTTATTTTTAATCAAAAGTACATTGGAACTTCTAGATTAATATAAGAGCCAAATTTCAAGTCAGCCTGAATTCACACCCTTCATGAATGTGTGATAGAGCAGAACTTCAGGGTTCTGGGCCTGATGCATATCATATACACATTAGAAAATGCCTTTCCCCCTTGCTGTATCATATTATACTATAAAATGAAAGCCTTTTGATCAATCATCTCACAAATATAATCCGCTTTGACCAGAACCACTAATATTGTTGTTCATTTGCATCAGAGCAAAAACAGAAAAAAAAAAAAAAAAAAAAAAAAAAAAAAAAAAAAAAAAAAAACAGCAACAATAATGACAACAATCAAAGACAGAACCAACTGGGTTCAGAAGAGAACTAAAATTGTTTTGAGCAAAAATTAGCTAGATGAATGAAACTGGTACCAAAAACAAACAAATGGATGAATAAAGTGATCATTCCAAAGGATTTGAATCTAAACAAATAAAGAAAGGAGGCTCAGAACTTGAATTTTTTTAAAACACACTTTTTTCTTTTTTTTTTCTTTTTTTTTTTTTTCTTTTTTTTTTTTGCAACAGCAGACTCTGCTACACTGACAGATGAAGTAACAAACTACCCCTTGCAATTAAGAGAAGCCATGTTAAGCAGTGAAGCACAGAGAGGTGGCCAATCACCACAGTGAGTTCTCCCAGGGGAACAATCATGCCAACAATGCTGGCTCTGTTACAGTTCTCACATAATGTTATGATAATATTTTCATGGAGGTAGATAACACTCTGTCCTTAATCAAACCTTGCAATAACTTACATGAAGTAAAATAGCAAAACATATTCACAGCAAGAATAACATCTGTAATGTTGGTCCCTAGTCTTGCATTTCTTATATTTTGCTTAGATTTCAAGGCAACAATGTTAGTTTATTCTTGGGTGTATGGCATTCAGAAGAGACCTTAATTAGCAGGCTCCATCCCACAGAAGAAACATTCTGTGTGATTAGCCTTCCCATCATTGTTTAAATATAATGCTGCCCTAAAGAAGGGAACCATTAAGCTGGAAAATAATTAGGCAATCTAAGTAACAAATAGGATTCTTCCCTCCCAGTGGCAATAGTGATCAAGACTGAAGAACACCACAAAAACTAGGAGATGGCAAATAAGGCCTAGTCAAAGGGAAAGCTACATATTTTCAAGATGACATTCACTTAAAGAGAGAATGATCTTTATAATTGTATAAGTCATTATGAGTAAAAATAACATTTTTTAAGGTAACATTTCTTCTGAATTGAAATGTAACTACATCATGAGCAGTTCCTTTATAAATGAGATGGGGAAAATTGCTAAAAGGATTTTCTGTAAAGGTCAATATTCAATTAATGTAATTGCTGAGATACTGACATGGGGCTTGATTTATGGATATTTGTAGGACAAAAATGTCCTGTTTTAAGAAACAGAATTAATTTTTGAAGTTTACATCATAAGCACAACCACTTATGTTCAAACTGATGAGGATTAGAAGGGTCTGTGTGGCCCTGAAATCTAACCTCCCATCTATGGTAGATAATGGGTTGCTCTGAACTTGTGGAAACACTTTTATTTAAGCAAAGCTTTAGACTGTGTACAGAAGTTAGAAGTACCTGCATAGTATGTAGGTGGCTAGACTTCACTGAGAACTGAAAGACATGAGCCATCAAAAATGAAAGTGACTAATCAGTAAATAGTAAAGCACTGGCCCTATAAATTCACAAAAGTGCCACTTGGAGACTATTGAACCCACAAACGAGCAAAACATAAAATATTTATTTTTCCCAAATAAGCTACTAGCCATATTTCTCCTTCTCAGAAATGGTGAAGACTTTTTCTGATTTCTCCAAATATTAAAAAAAAATAAACAAAAGTTTTATGTCAAGTTGTCATGCTTTGATTCTACATGGTAGGGAACAAAATTCTAGTGAAGAAGACTAGACTCGGTTAGGGATAGTTATTTTATGATTGTTCATAAGTATACAACATATGTCTTCCATCTTGAAATCCCAGGTAAAAAGAGTGAAGACTAGAAGCCATGCTCTGGGATGGTAGAAAATAGCAAGGAAGCTCAGTTAGATGGAAATGCATGTTCTCTTGTGTAGCTGTTCAATAGGAATTCACAAGGTGAAGGACCCCTCAAGAACTGAAACACAAAGTTAAGTTGCAGAGCTGGTTAAACATATGTAATCACCAAATATTTTATTCAGAAAATTAAAGCAAATAATATCTGAAGCAAAAAAAGCTAAATTTCTGTGAAGAGTCTCTGAGAATACTAGAGCCCTTGTGTTCTCCATTTGGTTCACAGGTATCATTGCCAACTCACAGAAAATCATTAAGCAAGAAATAATAGCCTTCACTTTTAAAATTTGAATGGGGCAAAGAGTGATCATTACATAATCTACAGAATCTATTTTCAGTATTAGTTTGTTATTAAATGTTGGTCAGTTGAAATTAGACAACTTGGAAAGCATTTGCTACTTTGTTGTCAGATAAAGAGGTTTATAATGCTTATAAAATAGTTAAATTGTTCTCTTAGTAATCAGTATAAGGATTAAATACATATGTCAGCCACCTACAATCCTAATACTAATTTTTTTAAAAGAAATAAAAAATATTTTGTTTTTGCTTTTCAACAGATTGTAAAAATAGAAGGAAAACTAAAAATGACCCACAAGCCAACTAAAACCAAATGAGCACAAACATCAAGCACAAGCTGATCAACTTGAGCAACATTAGCTGAAGAATCATTATTCAAGCAGTGAAAGTCATCTGCCCAGGTTTTTGTGAACAAGAAAGAAACTTCACCATCAGCCTCCGTGAGGTCCTTGTTTCATAAGGGCATGGTGATAATGGCTGGAACTCCTATTAAAATGAAGTTATGGATATGAAGTACTAATGTTCAGAAGCTTTCTATGTACATGATTAAGAATAGCCTTCTTCAAATGAGCTATAATTTGTGTTCCTGTGGCCAGCTATTTTTCTTGTATCTGACAAGGGTATTACATGCAGCAGAAGGAGAGGTGAGACAGCTCATGTATGTCTGTAGACCCAGACGTTCTCAAGAGAATTTGCTTAGAGCATTATTTCATGATTTTCTTCTCCACATCATGTTTAGTCTTCCTGGCCTATGCTTGTTTAATTAAGAATCTTTCTGCCAAATTCATTTTCTCTTGCTCTCCCCTGACTCTGTTTTTTCCCTTTTCACTGTTGGCAAATTTATTGCATACACAAATTTACACAAAGTTTATCAATATAACTTGTCATGTAATGATTGGAAAAAAAAAAACCTTCAACATCTCACAGCAGAAAATTTATCAAGATCATACTTGATTCTTATGAGTTATCCCTAGAAATTATTTTTTCAATAAATTTTGAACTAACTTTTTCCTCAATCTCGAGTGCCATAAATATACATTATCTTGTTTCTTAAGGCACATTGAATATACATTTTGTATTTGAATTTGTTGCTGACAGAAGTAGAGTATAGAATGTAGAATTGGCTGGAGCAGTCAAGCACTAGATATAGTAACTGCCAAGAAATGGAATAGCTAGTACAGCTGAGCTTCAGAAATTAAAAGGCACTGAATAATTGTATTGACATAATCACTGATGGCCAAGTTTACATACATTTTTTATTAATTTCTTTATTATTAATAAAGTAATATTTTTATCATTATATATCCTGCTCAAGCTCCCTTCCCCCTCCCACCCCTTCCAGTCACTCTCTCTTCTCCACATCTATTTATCTCCTCCCAGGAAGGGCAGGAGGCACCATGGTCCCATATGGCTAAGATCACCATCCACTCCTAGAGGATCCGCTAGCCTCACCCCAACAAAGAGACTGGGTCAGGTGGTTCATGTGGAGGAAATGGGCTCCAAGGTGCCAATCTAATGTGCTTCAGATTCCAAGCTGTTCAGTGGTTGCAGTTTGCAGCTTGTAAATGCTTTGCTTTTTGTCTAAAGTCCACTAATGTGTGAGTACATCCCCTGATCATCTTTCTGTGTTTGTGATAGGTGTTGCTTAGGAGGATATCCTTCAAATCCATCCATTTGCCTGCAAATTTTAGGATATCACTTTTTTTCTTACTTCTGAGTAGTACTCCATTGTGCAGATGTATCACAGTTTATTAATCCATTCTTCAGTTGAGGGGCATCTAGGTTGTTTCCAGGTTCTTGCTATTATGAATAATGCTGCTATGAACATAGTTGAGCTAATGCTTTTGGATTGTGAATGTGCAACTTTAGGATATATGCCCAATAGTGAGTGGTATTGCTGGATCCTTAGGGAGATTGATTCCCAGTATTCAGAGAAACAGCCATATTGCATTCAAGAGTGGCTGAATAAGCTTACACTCCCATCAACAATGCAGGAGTGTTCTCCTTGTTCTGCAACCTCTCCAGCATACACAGCATACACTGACTTTTATCATAGCCAATCTGACAGGTATAAAGTGATATCTCATAATTCTTTTGATTTACATTTCTCTGATGGCTAAAGATGATGAGCACTTTTTCAGGTGCGTATCAGCCATTCGTAATTCCTCTGCTGAGAATTCCCTTTTTAGATCTGAACCCCATTTTTTGGTTGGGTTATTCAAGGTTTTGGGCTCTAGTTTCTTGAGCTCTCTATATATTTTAGAGATCAGTCCTCTGTCACTTATAGGGTTGATGAAAATCTTTTCTCATTCCGTAGGCTGTCATTTTGTCTTATTGACAGTATCCTTGGCCTTACAGAAGCTTCTCAGTTTCAGGAAGTCCCACTTATTGATTGTTGCTCTTAGTGTCTGCACCACTAGTGTTATATTTAGGAAGTGGTCACCTGTGCCAATTTATTGGAGGGTATTTCCCACTTTCTTTTCTTTCAAATTCAGTGTGGCTGGGTTTAAGTTGAGGTCTTTGATCCACTTGGATTTGAGATTGTACAGGGTGACAGTCTTAGATATCTATTTTCATTTTCCTGCAAACTACCATCCAGCTATGCAAACACCATTTGTTAAAGATACTATCTTTTTTCCATTGAACATTTTGGGCCTCTTTGTCTAAGATTCGGTGTTCATAAGTTTTTGGGTTAATTCCTGGATCCTCAATTCGATTCTATTGATGAATAATGCGAGTACCAGGTTGTTTTTATTACTGTAGCTCGATAGTATAACTTGAAGTCCGAGATGGTGATGCCTCCTGAAGTTCTTTTGTTAGGCAAAATTGTTTGGCAATCTTGGCTTTCCTGTTATTCCAAATGAAGTTGAGTATTGTTCTCTCAAGGTCAGTAAAATATTGTGCTGGTATTATGATGGGAAGTACATTGAATCTGTAGATTGCTTTTGGTAGAGTTGCCATTTTTACTATGTTGATCCTACCTATTCAGGAACACCGGAGATCTTTTCATTTTGTGATATCCTCTTCAATTTCTTTCTTCAGTGATTTAAAATTTTTGTCAAATAGGTCTGTTACTTCTTTGATTATAGTTACTCCAAGGTATTTAATACTATTTGCTGCTATAATGAAGTGTAATGTTTCCCTTATTTCTTTTTCAGCTCTTCTATCTTTAGTATATAGAAGGGCTACTGATTTCTTTGAGTTAATCTTGTATCCTGCTACATTGTGGAAGGTATTTATCAGCTGTAGAAGTTCCCTGGTAGAATATGTTGGGCCACCTATTTATACAATCATATTATCTGCAAATATATAGTTTTACTTCTTCTTTTCCAATTTGTTTCCCCTTAATCTCCTTTTGTTCTCTTATTGCTTTATCTAAAACTTCAAGGAGTATATTGAATAGATAAGGGGATGGAGGACATCGTGTCTAGCTCCTGATTTTAATGGGATTGCTTTGAGATTTTCTTCATTAAGTTAGATGTTTGCTGTTGGCTTCTTGTAAATCTCTTTTATTATATTTAGATATTTTCCCTATATTCCGGATCTCTCTAGGACTATTATCATAAAAGAGTGTTGGATTTTGTCAAAGGCATTTTCAGTATCTAAAGATAAGATCATATGGTTTTTTTCTTCATTTTTTTTATATGATGAATGACATTTATGGTTTTTTGTATGTTGAATCATCCTTGCATTTCTGGGATGAAGCCTACTTGATTGTGGTGGATGATTTTTTTTATGTTGTTGTATACTGTTTGCCAAAATTTTGTTGAGAATTTTAGCATCAATATTCATGAGGGAAGTTGGTATATAATTCTCCTTCTTTGTTGTGTCTTTGAGTGATTTGGGTATTAGGGTAATTGTGGACTATAAAAGGAATTTCACAATATTCCTTCAGTTTCTACCATGTGAAACAGTTTGAGGAGTAATGGTAGTAATTGTTCTATGAATGTCTTGTACAATTTTGCACTGAAACCACCTGGACCTGGACTTTGTTGACTTGGGAGACTTTAAATAATAGCTTCAATTTTCTTCAATGTTATAGATCTGTTTAGATAATTAATCTAGTCTTTATTTAATTTTGGTAAATGGTAATTGCCCAAAAGGTTTCCATTTCTTGTAAGTTTTCCATTTTTGTGAAATATAGACTTTCAAAGTATGACCTTGTGTTTCTCTGGATTTCCTGGGGGTCTCTTGTTATATCCCTCTTCTCGTTTCTGATTTTGTTCATTTGGATACTCTTTCTCCTCTTTATGATTAGTTTGGATAAGGGTTTATCTCTCTTGTTGACTTTCTCAAAGAACCAACTCTTTGAGTCATTGTTTCTCTGTATTGTTCTTTTTGTTTCAATTGTATTGATTTCAGCTCTTTATTTCCTGCTGTCTACTCTTCTATCTAGTTTGTTTCTAATTGTTCTAAGGCTTTCAGCTGTGCTGTTAGTTCTTTATTGCGGTATTTCTCAAGGTTTTTCATATAGGCATCTAGTGCTATAAATTTTCTTCTTAAGACTTCTTTCATTGTGTCCCACAAGTTTGGGTATGTTGTGGATTCATTTTTGTTAAATTCTTTGTTAAAGACTTTGATTTCTTTCTTAATTTCTTCCTTGACCCAGCAGTGGTTCAGTTGAGTGATGTTTAGTTTCCACGAGTTGGTAGGCTTTCTGTGATTTTTGATGTTGTTGAACTCTAATTTTAAGCCCTGTTGGTCTGATATGATACAAGGGATTATTTCCATTTTTTATATCTATTGATATTTGCTTTATGACCAATTAGGTGCCCAATTTTAGAGAAAGTTCCAAGTGGTACTGAGAAGTATGTAAATTCCTTTGCATTTTGGTGGAAGTTTCTGTAAATATATATTAAATCCATTTGCATCATAACCTCTGTAAGACTCCTTATTTCTCTGTTGACTGTCATTCTGGTTGACCTATACAAAGATGAAAGTGGGCTATTAAAGTCTCCTACTATTAGGGTGTGAGTATTGATGTTGAATTTGAGCTTTAGTAGTATTTCTTTTACATAGACAGGTGCCCTTACATTAGAGGCATAAATATTCAGGACTAAAATCTCCTCTTGACCAATTTTTCTTGCAATGAATAAGTAATGTCCATCTTGGTTCCTTTTAACTGATTTTAGTTTAAAGGCTACTTTGTTAGATATTAGGTTGGCTTTCCCAGTTTGATTCTTAGGGCCATTGATTGGAAAAATCTTTTCCCAACTCTTTATTCTGAGCCTGTGTCTGTCTTTGTGGTTGAGGTGTGTTTCCTGTATTCAGCAGAAGGATGGCTTATGTTTTTGTATTCATCTTGTGAGTGTGTGTCTTTTTATAGCTGAGTTGAGTCCATTGATATTAAGGGATATAAGGGACCACTGATTGATGTTTCCTGTTATTTTTGGTGGTAACTTGTATGTATTTCCTTTCTCTGGGCTTTTCTTCTGTGGGATTATTGATTTTTTTATGGTTTCTTTGGTGCATCTGGGATCCTTAGGTAGGAGTTTTCCCTTTAATGCTTTCTGGAGGGCTGGATTGGTAGATAGGTATTGTTTCAATCTGACTTAGTCATGAAATCTCTTGCTTACTCCATCACTTTTGAGTGATAATTTTGATGAGTATAGTAGTCTAGGTTGACAGCCATGCTTTTTTAGTATCTGTATAACTTCTGGCCAATTCCTTCTTGTTTCATCATTTCCATTGAATTCTGATGGGTCTGTCTTTATAGGTAATTTGGCCCTTTCTTTTCCAGCTCCTAAATTTTTTTTTTGTTCTGTATATTTTGTGGCTTATTATGTGCCAAGCAGACTTTTTGGGGGATTCATATCTATTTGGTGTTCTTTAGCCTTCTTGTATCTTTATAGGCATTTCCTTCTTTAGGTTAGGAAAGTTTTCTTCTATGATTTCATTGATTACATTATCTGTGCCTTTGAGCTGGTCCTCTTTTTCTTCTTCTTCTTCTTCTTCTTCTTCTTCTTCTTCTTCTTCTCCTCCTCCTCCTCCTCCTCCTCCTCCTTCTCCTCCTCCTTCTCCTCCTCCTCCTTCTCCTCCTCCTCCTTCTTCTCCTCTTCTTCTATTAATTTTATTCTCAGGTTAGGTCTTTTCATGGTGTCCCAAATTTTCTGAACATTTTGTGTTATGACTTTATTGGTTTTAGTATTTTCTTTGACTGTTGTATCTATTTCTGCTCCTGAATCTTCTACTCCAGAGATTCTCTCTTCCATCTCTTGGATTCTGTTGGTTATGCTTGTACCAGTAGTTCCAGCTCATTTATTCCAGATTTTATATTTCCATCTTTGACTCATTTTGTGCCTTTTTTTAATTGCTTCTATTTCATCTTTTACTTCCTGAAATATTTGTTTCATTTTTTGGTTTACATTCTTTTGGTTTTCTTTCAAGAAATTGTTCATCTCTTCCAATTTTTTGTTTGTATTTTTTCAATGTCTTTAAGGGAATTTTTTGTATCTTCTTTGAAGGCTTCAATAATCTTCCTAATGGTTTTTTGCTGTTGTTTCCTTCTGTTTCCTCTTCATTGCTCTGTTCAGGTCTTTGTGTTGTAGGACCACCAGTTTCTTCTGCTGTTGCCTTGTTGTTCTTTATATTGTTATATGTATTTTTACACTGGTATCTGCCCATGGCTTCAGTGATTCACAATTAGTAAGCTCGAATCAGTTTCAGCAAGTGGGCTTTGGTATCTCCTGTCTCCTCTAAGCAATGGGTCTACTAGATCTCTGACTCTCCTCTGGACAGGGGTCTGAATTTCATTCCTCAGTCTTTCTCTGATGACATAGTTTGCCCTGGAGGCAGGGCCCGGCCGTGCAAGGTCCCCTCTTCTAGGTGTTGCTGGAGATTCTCTTCACAGTCAAAGCCTGTGTCCTGTCTGCTAGGGAGAGTCTCAGATCAGACCCTAGGAATTGACCTCGGTCACAGAGAGGGACTCTCCAGACAGGTGGTCCAGTTGCAGGAATCTGCTCATCTCTGGACAGGGGTCTGAATTTCAAAGGCCTCAGTCCTTTTCTGATGATGCATTTCACCCTGGAGACAGGGCCTGGCTGCGCAAGGTCCCCTCTTTTAGGTGTGGCTGGAGGAGTCCCTCACAGTCAATATAAATTTTTAGTGCCTTGAGAATTTTGTTTTATTTTTCTATAGAATTAAGTCTCATTTTTTATCCATGAATCCCCTTGTTTCAACTCCCTTCCCCATCCTGACCCATCCCAGTCAGTCTTCAGCCTCCCTCCTTCCCACCCTCAATGCCATCCCCAGAAAGGACAAGAGGTCCCAAGGTAGCTTAGGTCTATATCCACTCCAGGGAATTCCGATTTCCTCATCCTAATATCTAGCCTTAGTTAGGTGTTCCTCTGGAGGTAATGGGCTCCAAGGTGCCAGTCCCTGAACAGAAACACAGTCTGAACCCTCTCTTTGAGGCTCCAGATATTGTCCTTGCCAGTGGACAGTTGCCTATTCTTGGAAGGCTTACTTCCTTTTCTAGATGGTTCCCAGGTGGCTCTTATTTATTCAGTGAGCTGCCCAGAGCTCCAGCCAGCCATAACTATAAGAATTTTCCTCACAGTCCCTATCCCATTGCTCATATAGAGTCTCCTACCCGCTATCAGCTGGACTGGGAACTCAGCCCAGTGCTCAGCCATGTATCTCTTCCTTTACCTCTATCCCTTGTTGGATGCAAGTTCTGTGATAGCATTTAGGGTGGTTGTTCATTTGATTATGGGGGAAGTCTTATTTAGGCAACACTTTTGCTACTATTTGAAAACCTAGGCAGGGACATCCTGTGAGTTCTTGGAGGTTTCTCTAGCACCTGTTTTTTTTTCAAACCCATATTTGCTTCCTCTATTATGATAACCATCTCAGCTACAGATGAAGAAATCACAATAGTTCACAGCTAATTCCCACAGATGCATGATGGCTACCACATATTTCTGCTAAGCAACCCTTCTACAGTAAAAGCAGAAGGTTTTGTGTGTGTGTGTGTGTGTGTGTGTGTGTGTGTGTGTTTTAAATCACTTTATTCACCTATCATCTTTCAATGAAAAAATAATGTTTTTACTTAAAGTCCACTAATGCTTTAGATTTATTTTTTATGTTTCATGTATTTTAGAGAAAAGAGAAGTTTTATTACTGTATTTTTTGTTTTGTTTTGTTTTGTTTTTTGCTATCCTGGATGTTTTCTTTTTTATATAAAGTTTGATATTGATTTTCAAAAACAATAAAAAAAGATCTCCATCTTTTTTCTTTTTCTCTCTCTCCTGGTTGTTTCTTTCACTTACTCATCTCCTTCTCTCAAAAAAATTATTTTTAAAAGATAATCTGAACTTAGCAGACAACCAGAGTCACAATATACACAATGACAGAAGTTTGTGCCTGCTGTGAAAACATGGGTATGCCTTCACTTATCTCTTCTTCTTCAAGAAATCCCCTGAAAGTGAGTAACCTTAAAAACCTTTTTCTTCAAATTGTCATGGCTACTGAACACAAAAGGTATAAAGTTGCCCAATTTAATACTTACACAGAAGGACTCAGCAAATAATAAAGTTCAATTTGAAACAGAGAATACTAATTAAATACAAATATATTTAGGATTACTGTTGAGAAGGCCATAAGAACATGTTATTTTATAGTACATATAACATAAAGTTACAACACATGGAGTGCTCTTGTTGGAGGCTCTTCTTAAAAAGCCAAAGTCTCCAGTGATAAACATGGAAATCTCCTTCAAGTTGTGCATCATAGATATCCAAAAGAATCTCCTAAAATATAGGCTTTTGTTGTTGCCTGTGGTTGCCTCACAGAACTTGAGGGTATAACTCTGTTGCTGATCATCCCACAAATATTAAATATAGAATTTGAACAAATCTAGCTCTAAATTTTTGAAGCTTCCTCCCTAAGGTCTAGTTTCAGAATGACAGAAGTTCCAATTAAGCTGATAAAGGGGCAAAGCCATCAATATTCCCACCCAGTAAATTTTCCCAGTAGTATAGGAGTGTCACTTTTATATTGAAGGTAAGTGACAGCTGTCTAATTCAACCTAACGAAGGCCTACTTGGTAAAAGGATATTCATAGCTGGTACTGTAAATCCAGCCAAGTAACCCATAGGCAACTGAGGACTGCATGACATCGCTGTTATCATTGTAAACCAATATCATTTCTAACTATATTTTAAATATTTACTCTCATATCTAGATGTAAGTGTAGCTCTCTCCATTCCATAAAGGGAGCTTTCTTTTTTGTAACAGAGAATACAGAGGTCCATAACTGGTCAAAATGTGAAGAATAAGTGAATTTTAAGTGGCCATTATCAATTGGTACATCTATCACACAACATTTAAACCTAATGATCAGGGGATACTGCAAAAAGTTTGAAGAAATACAAGAATACCTTCTGGGAGATACTGTCTTCTAGTTGTGACAAAAAATTTTAACCCATAAAATCTCAAAAGTGTGACTGACTAAACCATAGCTTCCCAATGACAGATAAGCAAATACGCCAAAGTAAATGGGATATATCTAATCTCAAGTGGTAATCCATAAACACATGTATATATGAACAACACTGAATTGGCTCAGAGTGTGTGTGTGTGTGTGTGTGTGTGTGTGTGTGTGTGTGTGTGTGTGTATTCGCATGTGATACTAATAATTGAAAGAGAAGATGTCATGGGGGCATGGGAGGATTTAGGGGGAGATAAAAAGGATGTAAATATATAATATGCAGGTATAAAACTCTCAAATACTTTTACTTATGACTTTATTCACTTTTCTGTCATAAAATTTTGCTTTTTGTAGATAAAATTGAAAGGCTGATAATGAGGTACACAGCACAATCTCAATGATTAAACAGGACAGATGATTGAATTTGAATGGTGCATATATTTTGGCCCAGGTAAACATGGGACACTTGCTTTTTCAATGTTGTTATTTAAATTATCTTAGAAAAATCAATGTTATTTTTATGCAAACAATTTTATAACTGCATTTTCAATCTTTTTATTATTGTTCTATTATGTTAAACTTCTTGATGTTTTGCCAGCAAGAAAGAAAAGCAAAGCGGATTATTGGATCAGAGGCTTCCTCACTTCCATACACTGAGATTGCACTGCCATTCTGCCTTAAATCAAATCCAACTCCTTCCTGTCTGCTCCCTCTTTAGTACAGACATTCTGGATTTCATCTAATAAAATACATCTGTTTTATAGGTGATATTTTCAGAATTTTGAGCATCTTAGGACCTACTTATAAATATTGCAAAAATTGAGGTTAACATCCAAAAGGAGTTTAAATCCAACTATCAAATTAATTGCCCCTTGAAAATTAACAAACTGAGTTTATGAATATCTAATTCAGGATTAAGTACTAAAGAGAATTTCTTTTAATCATGGCAGAGACATAAATAAACGTGTACATGTCTCAGGCAAAGCTTTGGATGATTAAATTGTGGAAATGAGTGTACTTTCATACCTTTCACCAATTACCGTACATAAGTAAGTCTGTGCTGAAATCTGATTTATTCTTTATGGCCCAGATGGATTCTCATATTTTGTGGTTTCTCTAAATCTATTCAGTATCTTAAGATAATTTCTATCTTCACTGATTGTATCCTATACACAAGGGTCTTTGATACCATAAATTATAAAATAGCAGTAAATTATTCAAACTCTAGTTACAATATCCCTTCCCTCTGTCACAATGGGGTAATAGCTTCCTTAAGCCCCAAGACTTGACCATCTGCTCAATGATGAAAATAATGACTCACATGTCAGCCAGGTTGACATAAAAATGTATTAGTTTATGCAGGTTAAATAAGTTCTCAACTGTTCTGTCTTTCTAGAATTTTTTTTCCAGTTTATATGTGCAAATCTATTTCAGAGCTTCAGTCCCTAAATGTCTGTAAAATATTTAGTAACCTTTTTTATTGACTAGGACCCTGGTTTTAAACTACTGAGTGTTTTATGTATCACATATAAAATTCCAAAAACTGAAAAAAAATATATTTTCACAATGATCATCATATTGGATTAAGTTTCAGAGGAAAAGTTATTGTTATTATACATTATGACTGGTGATTTTGGATTGCTTCATAGATCTTCCAACCTTGCCACTTCAGGTTTCTTGTGTAATTTCATAAATACTCATTTTCCTCACTAACATGATATTGTAGTAGGTATTCAGTAAGTGAAAACTACTGAAAATATCCTTCAGTTTCTCTATGTTCCTGATTATTTCAGTTCTATAGTGAATTCATCTTTTTATTAATTTATTTAAATTAATATCATACAAATAAATGTCATACAATAATGACTCCAAAACTAATTAAAAGTGTAAAATCAAATACATCATTCTATGAAACTTAGTATAACAAAAAAATTTAGAGTCCTCCTAAGAAAGTCATCAAAGGTTATTTAGTTTGGTTTAAGAATTCTAGAATGCTGGGTCCTTGGGGATATTGATTCTCAGTTTTCTGAGAAACCGCCATACTGCATTCCTAAGCGGCTGAACAAGCTTACACTCCCACCAACAATGGAGGAGTGTTCTCCTTGCTCTGCATCCTCTCCAGCATAGGGTGTCCTCTGTGTCTTTTATCTTAGCTAATCTAAAAGGTGTCAGGTGGTATCTCAAAGTTGTTTTGATTTGCATTTCTCTGATGGCTAAAGATGAAGAGCACTTTTTCACATGCCTTTCAGCCATTCGTAATTCTTCTGCTGAGAATTCTCTTTTTAGATCTGAACCCCATTTTTTGATTCGGTTATTCAAGGTTTTGGGCTCTAAATTCTTGAGTTCTTTATATATCTTAGAGATCAGTCCTCTACCACTTGTAGGGTTGGTGAAAATCTTTTCCCATTCTGTAGGCTGTCATTTTGTCCTATTGACAGTGTCCTTGGCTTTACAGAAGCTTCTTAGCTTCAGGAGATCCCACTTATTGATTGTTGTTCTTAGTGTCTGTGCCACTGGTGTTATATTTTTGAAGTGGTCGCCTGTGCCAATTTGTAGAAGTGTATTTCCCACTTTCTTTTCTATCAAGATTGAAGTGTCTGGGTTTATATTGAGGTCTTTGATCTGCTTGGATTTGAGTTTTGTGCAGGGTGACAGGGCCAGGAGTGGATACTGAACTAAGCAATATTGGGGCAGTGGAACCATGGGACTGCCTGCAGCCTGCCCAGGGATGGGATGGGGATTTGTGGAGAAGAAAGAATGTCTTGATGTGGTGGGAGGGGGTAGGGACCTTGAATAAGGATATACAAGGTTAGAAAGTGTGACTTCTTTGTTCATAATAATAATAATAATAATAATAATAATAAAAGAGGAAAAAATGAACAATGTCACTACTGTACAATGGTTGGGAAGTAAATAAAACTTGTTTTATAGTCTTGTGGGGGGAAAAATTCTGGGATGCATTGAGTTTTTTTTTTTTTTTTTTTTAGTGCTACATAATCAACTGTGAGTACCATGTTTTCCTTACCTGGTCTTCTAATAATGAACAGTTGGATTAGTTTTATTTACTAGATATCATGAATAGAGGAGAAATGAGCATGGATATTTAACTCTCTTGGAAGAAGTGTGGTGGTTTGAAAGAAAATGGTCCAAAGGCAGTGGCCCTATTATGAGGTGTAACTTTGTTGGAGTAAATATGACTTCATTAGAGGAAAAGTATCACTGTGGAGATTGGCTTTGAAGTCTCAAATATCCTCAATGCATTCCCATTGTCTGAAACACTTCCTGTTGCCTTTATGATCAACTGCACTCTCCGCTCCTTCTCCAGCATCATGTTTGCCTATATACTGCCATGTCTTACCATGATGATAATAAACTAAACCTTTGAAACTTTAAGCCACCCAAGTAATTTTCTTTATAAGAGTTGCTGTGGTCATGGTTTCTCTTTATAGTAACAGAAATTCTAACTAAGAAAAGTAGGATAACCAAAGTGACTGCAGCTCAGAAAGACAAACATCACACATTCTCTCAAGTCATTTGTTTATGTTCAATATAAAATACACCTAGAAACAAAGGCATTAAAAGGGACTACTGTAGTTGCAGATGATTCACTAAGGCAATTTGGATAACAGATTACATATAACATGAAAGTAGAGAGAAAAAATACTAAGTGTCAAATGGTTTATTGGATTCGATTAAGGTGAATTGCAGAAACCAAGAAGTTGCAGAGAGTGTCAACCTAAAGAAGTAGTATGTGAAAAAAGCCACATGAAAATCTACTATTTTGAAAACAAATTAAAAATAAAATTTACAGATATAATAGAAATCATCTTAGATGAACTAGGACTTATAAGGAGGTAATGTATGTTTAAGCCTTAATCAAAATATGGGGCTGAGAAAATGGAAGAGATGAGTAGGTTTTCCAAGTTGATTAATCAGTTTTAAAGCAACTTAACAAAGCTTTATAAAGACAACGACTTAATACGCTAATTTTCAAACATAATTAAAAATCAAGTTTAGGCAGAAATAGGCTGCACAGGTAGTCAATATTTATGTTAGAAGGCTTAAATTATTAAATGAAAGTCATAGTGATGCCAATAAGAAACTTATTCACCAGAGAAGTAATTTTTCATTAGAGAAGCCCCAAAGACCTCAAAAAAAAAAATGAGCTGAAGAGAAGGATCAGTGATGAAGAACACTGATTTTTTTTTTTTTTTAGAAGATTTGTAATCAATTCCAAGCGCCCACATGGCAGCTAACAACTGTCTATAATTCCTATTCAAGGGTACAGGGAACTCAATAGTCATGGATAAACACCAAAATTAAAGTCACTAATTAAAAATAATCCATGATATTGTCATTGCTTTTTGTTATTTCTAACAACAACATGATAAGAACCTATTTTTGGATACACTATGCACTTTAGCTGCAGCTCACAGGATGTTTCATAAACCAATTGAAAATCTTTCTTTCTGCTGAATAGTTTTGATAATGTCAGAATGAGATACGCAGGTTGCTGATGGATAAGTGACTTCAATGATCTTATTCAGCATTAGCCTCTTATGCTAAATACTGACCTGATAGTCAAAATATTATCATTGGTACAATAATGACATGGATTATAATGAGGTGACCAACAGGTCTGTAATTAGATTTGAGGCCTAATGCACAGGTCATTATTCATAGCTAAAGCAGAGAATTGGTAAAATACCTGTTACTTGGGCAGATAATTGGCCTAAGATAGAGGCTACTGTTGTTTTTGCTAATTGATCATGCTGTCAAAGTGATTTGTAAATGCTTATGTTTATACCCATATACTTTGGCTACCCTCAACTTTGGTCACAGAATCTTCTATTTTTCCAGTGGATATCAGTCAGTACAGAGACATATTTTGTGAAAGTACTGAAGTTACGTAGCTATGGGTATTTATCTTTAAATGGGAGCATCACAAAACATGAAGCAGAAAGAATGTAAAAGCTGAAGGAGGGAAAAGTAGTTTTGTGAAACACAATCTTCTGGCCCTAACTTGGGCATTATGATCATGTATTCACAGCACCTGGGCTAGGGAAAATGACACTAAAAGATTAAGCCAGCCAAAATTCTAGAATCGATATCAAAATATTCCTACCATTAATTGGGACCTACTGGTAGTTGATAGCTGCTGGAGAAAGGGAAGCCACTTTTGTTTGGCGACGTGACAACAAGTAAGTTGACTTTGCACCTGTAGCTGGGCCAATGCAAATACATATACAGGAGATTCTAATATAACTAAGTTGCTCTATAAGAAGAAGAAGAAGAAGAAGAAGAAGAAGAAGAAGAAGAAGAAGAAGAAGAAGAAGGGGAAGAAGGGAAGAAGAATATGAAGAAGAAACAAAAAAGTGGACATGAAGTTGGAAGGGGGATATGTTGGAAGAGTGGAGCTTTGGGAAACAAAAAGGTATATAATAGTGATAGCATTATGATATTGCATTGTGTGCATATATAGAACCTCAAATAATAAATTCTATTAAAAAATATTTTTGTTCTGCTTTAATAACTCCATTCATAATTGACATATTTTTGTGTCTTGCTGATGACATTACATGGATGACAGTTTCACAATGGATTTCCTAGTATTATGACTCTTAAAATTTTTCTATCCTTCTTCTGAGATACTTCCTTAGTCTTAGAGGCAGGGGTATTATATAAATAAATAAGTTGTGTCTGGGCTCCCCAATATCTGTTAATATCTACATGGTGGTTTTCTTTCATGTGCTCCATTTGGACTGAAGAGAGATTTCTTTGGCTAGAATAAATATTAGCATGTAGTAAGGAATTATTCTGTTCTAGATAAGTGGTGGTAGTGTATTTCTTTCTAATGTCCATCATCTCATTAGCCCCAATATCAACTCCTTATTGCTGGGATAATGAGAATTAATCTCTCCCATAGATGAGCACCACTTATTGTTTATCCATTTCATTTATCCACTACATCAGACTTAAATCATATATACATCAGCAAGAGGATTTTATATGATGGGCTGCACAAAAATATATGTATTTATAAATGTAATAAAAATAATCAGGAAAAAAGAGATTATTAATCTGAAAGTGTAGAAAACATGGAAGGAGTTAGAGGAAGAAGTGGGTTGGGTCAGAAGGGGAAAGGGATAAAATTGTTTTTAAAATAAAAACATATTTTTAAGCCAGGTGTGATGGTACATATCTTTAATTCCAGCATTCAAGAGGCAGAGGTAGGCAAATCCCTGTGAGTTCAAAGTCAACCTAGTCTAAAAATGAGTTCCAGGACAGCTAGGGCAGCTTTACAGTGAAACCCTCTCTCTGCAAACTTAAGATAAATAAATGAAATGTAATTATGAAGTTGATTTAAAGCATTGTGAAGTAACTTAATGCACTTTCATGTGAAGTGAACCTGTTAACTGATCCTTTAATACCAATGTGGTTATAGCAGTTTCATTTGGTGCCTCTCCCTCATTGCTCAATCTCTGTCCTGAGATACAGTAATGGGTTGACTTTGCTATAGCTTCAGTCAATACTGGGTGATGTTTGGCAATCTTATCTCTATTTTCTGCATTTGTTTCCTTGGACTAAACACAAAGTTTTCCCACCTATAAGTAAGAAGCACTGACTCCTATTCCTTAGCCTTTAACAGAAGATTTTTATTCATTTCTTCAAGTTTCTCTACATAGAATCAAGAATGAAGCATATTTCTAACAGGAAATTACTGAGTATGATTATACCTATCTCCTTAAACAGAATTATTATAGTAATGATATAACAAAAGACTATAGGCTATACAAATGTCTAATATTTTTATTATGTCTTTAAAAGAAACAAATATAAAACTTTTGAATAGGTAATAGGAATAAGCAGTTTGAAAAACATATTACTATCTTTTTAATTTATTACTGTAACCATCTTTAAATTGCTTTATATAAAAACATCATCTTCAATGTAGTAAGAACTGTTATAAGCAGACCTAACTATAAAGTCTCTAAACTTTTGACACATACTAAGTAATTAGCCAAAAAATGCACATTAATTTTATATGAGGTAGTTGTTTTTCATCAAAAATGAGTACTGGGAAGACAGATAGATCAGAGGGAAAAGCACTTGTAACAAGATCATTAACAGTGGAATTTGGATCCCATAAGAAACTTATAATTCAGATAGTTGTGACACTTGGTCTACAATTATCACAGGTGTTATAGGTAAAAAGTGGATTATTTTATAAAGACAACTAGCTAGACATCAAAGGCAAGTTCCAGATTCAACAAGAAACATTTCAATTTTGTACAGACAAATCTGATTGAGAAAGGCAATCATCATGAACAGCATGCCTTCACACACACACAACACAAAATACTCATACGCAACAACAAATTCACACTTGTAAGCTATATACATACATATTTAAACAAATTAAAAGTCTTTTAAGTTGTTGACACTCTTCATTATTTTTATTAGATCTTTGGCTTGTTATCAATTGAATTGCTCAAAATTTAATATGATATGATTAAGATTTTTTTATATTAATGCATATCATCAAACTTTTATTCAGTTTCTATATGCCTGTTTGCTTGAAACACAGCCATGTACACCCGTGTGGGTCTTTGTGCTCCAGAAAATTGTACAAAAAGCACACATATCACAGATGGTAGTAGCACTATACCATTGCTAATCAAGCTTATCACAGCTGGCAATTTGTAAAGTCACTTGCGCTGCCCATATCTTTCTTGGTACATGAAACCTACTTTTGAAACTGCTGATTGCTCCAATCTACTAAAATATTCTGGCATCCACCTGTATCCATTTCCTGCTTTCCATACAAACTCCATGATTTCTAGCTTTGATTAGACATCAGTGCTGATTCTGACTTAATGCTATCTTCATAACTTTTTCTAAATATTGAAAAGAAAAATAATTTGTCCTGAAGCAAGAATTTTTGATTTTCATAATGCATAAAAATTAGGAAATAGAAACTTTTACCCAGTACTTAACTTAATATAAAATCTTTATTTATAGACTCAAAGTTACAGACTTAGGGCAAGGCCATGTACATTTACTGAGCATTGCTGAGGATGCCAACCTAACTGTCATGGGATTTGTTAAGAATATGCATAAACTAAAATCAATAAAAAGATTAATATGTTATCTTAGCAATTGCTGTCTTGTGGTGATAAGAACAGATGGCACCAGGAACTACTTGTTCACATCAAAGGAGGTAGAAGACTATCAATTAAAAATTTGAAATCTTCAGAGATCTACTTCTAATATTTCACAACTTGGGAGATGAATGTAGGGCTCAAGACATTCTCAGTTACATAGGGCGTTTGAGGCCATTCTGGAAAAATTTACACCCTGTTGTTAAAAAAAAAATCTGATGAGTATCTTGGTTTCATAAATTTTATTTTTAGAGGGGAAATATCCAGTGTTATGTAGTAAAGTATTACTATGCAGTGTAGTCAATTCTTTCATTCTACCTATCTTATTTTAAAGGCTATATTTTTTTCTATCTCACTTCTTATTAAGACAGTTTATTACCCTAGTTGGCCTGGAACCTACTATATAGACCAGGATGGTCTCAAAATCTCATAATCACAGAGAACCAGCTCCATGTCTCTGTCTCTATTTATTGTTGTAAATAAAAGTAGAAGCCATAAGAATATATATGTATGTATTTTATATATATATATACATAAAGATATATATTTTGAAAATTTTATTAACTGAAAACTTTCAACCTCAGCAAGTGAACACTATGCTATTACTATGTTACTATTTTCTCGTATCTAGCAAATTTCTCAATCCCAGACCCTGACCATAAACACACAATAATAATTAGACACTATGATCCCATTATAAATAAACACTCATAAATGGACTTACTTCCAAGTAAACCCAGACTTAGACTTTATATAAGGATAGAGTATGAAGTAATCACATTTCTAGAATCTTCAATTAATTTAAAAAATGCACCATCTCTCTATATATATTTTTGCTTCACCTCATGGATATTCTTTATTGTGTACATTTTTTTTTTTAAACTTTATTTATTTATTTGCCTTGGTGTTTGCCTGGAACTGGAACTACAGACAGTTGTTAGCTGCCATGTGGGTGCTGGGAATCGAATCCGGGTCCTCTGGAAGAGCAGACGGTGCTCTTAACCGCTGAGCCATCTCTCCAGCCCCCGTATTGTGTACATTTTTTTAAGCTCAGTTTACCACAGGAGGACTGTAAGCTTTAAAATCTTTGGCAAGTGTGCTTAAAATGACCCCTCATGTACAATGACCTTTTAAAAGTGAAATGGGAACTGAGATTCTGAGAAGGAAGGAAACTGTAACTATTACATCTTTGATAAACCTGTTTTCAATTTTCCTAAGTCATAGAGAATCATCTTTCTGTATTGTCTTATCAAAACAAAGTATATTTTCCAAACATAGCTGTGTATTGAACCTGTAGGACAACCAACACCCATTATCTTCCAGCCTCACTTCCCACCATTGAGCAAACACCAACTGCCCTTTTTCTGGTTTGGTAAGACAAAAATAGAATGTTAATTGGATAACAAATTCAGTTTATGTTTTCTGTATGATTATTATTTAAGTAAATTTGCTTTACTGATGATAACATATGATCACTGTAGACCAAAATGTTACTCTAAGTTTTATCTCCACAATAATAAAAAAAAATACTCAACAAAATGTAACAAGACACTTTTAAGTGTTACTCACAGATGCAAGCAAGAAGCTCAGATGTACAATAAACAAAAACACAGAGATATTTCAACAGAATATGTCATTCTCAAATTCACATAGCAGCTCCACAGCATGAGAGCAACTGAGTCCCTTGGTACACAGCAGAGAGGTAAGAAGTGAGAGTCATCCCCCACTTTAGGCCAAGAGTTGACTTCTGCTGTCTGAGCCCAGGCCCTGAGATGGTGTGAAGCTTTGGTGGAACAAAATCTGCTCAGAACTTGGCTGGTGACATAACACTGCAACCTCAATGGAGCAGGCAACCCTCGGAAAACAAGCAGATTAAGAGCCCTCAGGTCATCAACCCACTAAGAACCTATGAAGAACTAACCAACAGTGAATTGGGGAAGAAATGGGAAGATGCCAGTGCAAGAACACATACATCATTATAAATATCAACAAGACACATCTAGAAAAAGCAAGTGATTCTATAGCTTCAAGACCTGAACATAACAATAAAGAGGAAAAAGAAGGAAATGACTTTAAAAACAGCTTTATGAAATGAATTGAAGCCTTAAAAGAGGATATTAAAAACTCCCTTAAATAAATAAAAGAAAATACAGAAAATTAGAAGAGATGAACAAATCCCTGAAAGAAAATAAAGAAAACCAAGAAAGAGAAAACAGAGAGGTGAAAGAACCTTTACAGGAATTAAAAATTGAGACAGAAGCAATAAAGAAGGCACAAACAGAGACAAAGCTGGAAAAAGAAAATCTGAGAAAAGGATCTGGAACCACAGATTCAATTATAACCAACAGAATTCAAGAAATGGAAGAGAGAATCTCTGGGGAGGAAGATTCAATAGGAATAGTAGATATATCAGTTAAAGAAAATACTGAAACCAAAAAAAAATCATAACACAAAATGTCTAGAAAATTTGTGACACAATAAAAAAGCAAAACCTGAGAATAATTGGAATTGAAGAAGGGGAAGAATACCAGCTCAAAGGCACAGAAGATATATTCAACAAAAACATAGAAGAAAATTTTCCCAACTTAAAGAAGGAAATCCCTGTAAAGTTACAGGAAGCCTTCAGAACACCAAATAGAATAGACCCACAACAAAACCTGCTAACCATGTAATAATCAAGCCACTAAATATACAGAACAAAGAGAAAATACTAAGAGCTGCAAAGGAAAAATGCCAAATCTTCTATAAAAGCAGACCCATCAGAATAGCACCCTACTATTCAGTGGAAACACTGAAAGCAAGAAGGTCCTGGTCACATATTATACAGATACAAAAAGTACATAGATGTCAAACTAGACTACTGTATCCAGCAAAGTTATCACTCAACATAGATGGAGTAAAAAAGATATTTCATGACAAAACCAGATTCAATCAATACCTAACTACAAATCTGGCTCTACAAAAAGTCCTAGAGGGAATGCTGCAACCTAAGAAAACCAGAAATACCCATGTAACCACAAACAATTGATAAGCCCACAGAAAAATCCCACTCCAAAAAAAGGAAATATAAGCCACTACCAAAAATGACAGGAAATGTTGATCATGGGTCATTAATATACCTTAATATCAATGGACTTAATTCACATATGAAAAGACACACCCTAGCACATGGATACAAAAACAGAAACCATCCTTCTGTTGAGTACAAGAGACATACCCCAACTTCAAAGACAGACTAAAAGATTGGAAAAAGACTTTACAATCAAATGGCCCTAGGAAACAAGTTGGTTTAGCCACTCTAATATCTAACAAAATAGACTTTAAACTAATATCAATAAAAAGAGACCCAGACTGATACTACTTATTTGTCTCAAAAAAAATCCACCAAGACAAATTTCAATCCTGAATATCTATGGCCCTAACATAAGGGTACCTACATATGTGAGAGAAACACTACTAAAGCTTAAACCTCATAACAAATCTGACACACTAATAGAGAAAGACTTCAATACTCCACTTTCACTCTTGGATAGGTCAACCAGTCAGAAAGTCAATAGAGAAATAACGGATCTTGCAGAAATTAAGACCCAAATGGATTTAGGTGAACATCTTTAGCCTTCAGAGAAATGTAAATCAAAACTATTTTGAGATATCACCTTACACCTGTTAGAATGGCTAAGATTAAAAACACATATGACAGCCTATGTTGTAGAGGATGCAGAACAAGGGGAACACTCCTACATTGTTAGAGGAATGTAAACTTCTTCAGCCACTCTAGAATGCAGTATGATTGTTTCTCAGAAAACTGGAAATCAATCTCCCCAAGGGTCCAGCATACCACTTTTAGGCATATACCCTAAAGATGCACATTTGTACCCCAAAAGTATTAGCTCATCTATGTTCATAGCAACATTATTCCAAATGGCAAGAACCTGGAAACAACCTAGATGCCCCTCAACTGAAGAATGGATTAACAAACTGTGGCACATCTACACAATTGAGTACTATTCAGCAGTAAAAAAAAAAAAAAAAAAAAAATTATATACGAAAATTTTCAAGCAAATGGATGGATTTGGAGAATATCCTTCTGAGTGAGATATAACAAACCCAGAAAGAGTAGCAAGGGATGTACTCACTCATTATAGATTTAAAACAAAAATGTTATTGTATACAAGATCTCAAGTCTAGAACATAGCTAAATTACAGAGTGCTTCACTTCTGCATTGATGGCCTCTGAGTGTGCTGTGGGTGAAAAAGGACTCATTTTCTTTAAGGGACTGGCTACAAGGAGTTTAATTAAGCCCCAGTAAGGAAATGAGCAGCATGTATGGACTTTTGTGTAAATGAGGAGATCATAATGGTGGATATGAAACTGACAGGACTGAGAACTGAGTTTGATGTGTTGCATAATATAAAATCACCAAATAATGAGTATATATAAAAGAAAAAAATCCAGTGTGCATTATAAGAAGAAGATAATTGTCCTTCAATTAATTATTCTGCTCTTTATTCATGTATTTCTATGGGGCTACTGTTCTATTTGCCCCCTCCCATACTTTATATCTTCCTTCTATGATTTGCTTACTTCTTTTGGTATTTTAGGAATAGATATGGTAGCTTTCACCTGATCACTGACAACATCTTACTAATCTTGTTTATTTTTCCAAGGATGATATTTGATAGTGTCATTGCTTTTTGGACAGTGTTTTATTTAGTTTAAAAGATGACATTGTGGGTTGTAGAGAGGAATCAGTGCTTAAGTGGTTGTTACTCTTTCAGAGGACCTAGTTCTCAGCATCCACATCAGTGGTTCATAACTACTTTTAAAACCAGCTCTTTTTTCCTGCAGGGCCAGCTGAAATCACACATCCCCACACATGTATAATGTGTCTGACTGTCAGTGTTCCCTGTGAGTGTAATGTGTGTAGGACTGAGTGGGGGACATTACTGTGTCTTCCCCCACAAACTGTATCTTTTTAAAAATGGGTAATAAACATTGAATAACATGGGGAAAAAAAAAAAACCAGCTCTTGGGAATTGAGTAATTCTGGCCTCTCTTGTTACATCTACTCACATACAGATACATACCAATAATTTAAAACAACAAAAATAAATAGTTTTATTTAAAAACTAATGTTTCATTATGTTTCTGTTGTGTTTTTCTTGGAACTTGCTATATGTCAAAATGAATAGTATAATTAGTGTTTAAATGAATTTCTAGTTTAAACTTAAATAGCTTTGTCAAAACTCCTTTCAGCTTTTGCACTGATATTAAGTGTTCTATTCTCTGATTTATTAGAATGTACATTTATGAGAACATGTTGTCCATGGAAAATGAAAAGATCAGACAGAAGTGGTTCTTGAACAAACATGAAGTAGAAGAGTTCTCCCCTAAGAGTTCCAAATGTGTTAAAATTTGGTTTTGATATTATTAAGAATGTTAAGTGGTAAACACTGCAAAGAAGCAGAAAACTGAAGAAAAGTTTTATGTGCAGCATAATCATAGAAAGGAAAATTATTGAATAAAATGATAGATTAATCGAACATTAAATATTTATAGTTAGGACATGGACAAAATGAGAAATAAGTGATGACTAAATGTACAAAATATCTCTTTTCTTTAGAGGCACCCTGAAATGAGAAAAAAAACTTCATTATTCCTGGACAATACAATAATGTATGACTATAATATTATAAAATACTTAATGACATTAAAAAAACTACCTGAAAGCAAAACAACCTGGAAATCTTGGTGAATTATGGGGCAATAAATGAAGTGTGTGGTGTGTGTGTGTGTGTGTGTTGAATACAGAGTGATTTTGTTGTGATTGAAATATTTGATTTAATTACACATGTCCATTGTTGGATTCTCAGCTATATCAGCTTCAGTTATTTATGATTACTGGCACTGGGAATCATTTTGTTCATTGAAGTTTCAAACTAGATAATAATTTTATTTGTGAGAAAAATAAAATTTATTAATTTTTATTTCTGTTTTTACAATTTTCACTTCTATGTGCTGTTGCAGAACTTCACAAGGAATAAGAATGAGGAGGAAGGCTACCAAGCTCCTTCTCAGGGTTGAACAGTACCAATCTCTCACCACAGTTTTGATATTATCATGGGCTTTTTCTATGCACTTCCAATACTGTAAAAGAATTTTACAGCTTCTACTTTTACAGATTTTTTAAATTCTCTGTAAGTGTTGAATTACATAAAATACTCTCTCTGAGCATATGGATATAAATAAATGTTTTTCATACTTAGTACACTAAAGGAAAGAACTACATTTATTCATAAAGGTATATAATATATACACATTAAATTGCAAAACAATAAAGGAAAGGTGACAAGATAATTAATTCCTGTAAGAGGAAACATATTCACACTCTGATATGTAGAAACTGAGCATTTTTAATATGCTTTTATGGTTTGGATTTTAAAAATATCTCAGAAGCTCAAGTGTTAAATACTTTGTCCTTATATAATAACTGCTTCTGGAAGATGGTGAAGGGGAAGCCTAACTGAAAGCTATAGGTGAGCTGGGACTCAGCCTTGAAAGGCACTATGAACCCTAGCCCCTTCATCTGCCACCTGAATTGTTCCTCAATAAAACACTAAAAGCAAGGAAATCAAGTGATCCTAAACACTAGCTTCACAAACTGTGAGCCAAAATAAATCCATGGTCATTTAAACATACCATTTCTGAGATTTTGTTATAGAAACAAATAGGTACCCAAAGTGCTTGCCAGTTTTTCACATCTTGATTTATACATCCAAAGCAATTTTAATCAAAATATTTTTATTTGTCAGTTATCACCAAATAGATTTTACAGTGTCTTCTGGCAGACCAGAATTTACAAAATGAAAGGAAAAAATTAACAAATTATAATTCTGACAAACACTTTATATCCAAATATACCAAGGACTAAAGTTTAAATATATAAAACTAGGTCAATAAATCTCTCACTTAAAATTAGCCACACACCAGAAAGTTTAAATCAGTGGGAAAGTGCTTGGCTACCAAAGTGCTGTTTTTAGTACCTAGGATCAGGAAAAGAAAATGCCCACAACTGCAAGTGTACAGGACCACATAAAACATACCAATGGCAAGTGTTTTGATATGTGAACATTGATTACTATTTTGGGAGTAATCTGAACAAAAAAAAAACCCCACATAACATTATACCCTTTTTAGGATGGTTAAAACTCAGAAATAGATGTCAATGTGCGGGGAAATTTAAGAAACACTTAAGGGCTCTAGTGTTTCTGTGAAGAAAAACTCATACCAGAAAGTCCAATACTGAATCATTTTTGGTATTTGCCCAGCTTTCTCAGTAACTTTTATTCATTCTCATGGAAATATGCCAACATATGCTTCATTTATAACTGCACACTTCATAAACAGCTAAAAAGGCTTTAATGGGGGTGGGGATCAAATGTCTAATTGTGGGGAAAGGAATAAAAAGAGATACAGCTCAAAGATTAAAGTGAAAAAAAAATGCATCATCAGTGGACTAGTGGTTGGAATTCTCCAGAAGTGTGTTGACGTGAATACAAGGACTGATGTGGTGACAGTGCTGAAATTGACTTTTCAAAGGAAGCCGTGTCTGCCATCCTGAATCACTGCTGTACCAAGGACCTGTGTTAGCTATTGTGAAAGTAGACTTGCCCTAAGCATTGCCTCTCACACATTCTATCTTGTCACTAGTGAGGCAGGATGAAGTACCTGAACACATGCTGGGACCTTGTTATTGGCCCTCTTTGCAGTCAGAATAGTAAGAAGCAAATTTTTTTTCTGTACATATTACCTAGCTTGTGACATTCTATTGCAGCAGCAAACTATGATTCAAGCCATCAACTAACATGAGTAAAAATTTTGTGTATTTTATGGCCAGGTATGGTGACATATACCTTTAATCCTAAAATACTTTATGTAGAAATGTTCAATTTGATTCAAAATCTTACAGTAACATTTCTACTTTTTAACTATGATCTAAATACAAAATTTCTCTTTTTCCTTTCTCTTTTATTTTTCCAAACCCCTCATGTACTTTCCCTTGGTTTCCTCAAATTTTTGTTATTTCTTTCAGTAATTATTCTTACATATTTGTGTATACATGTCATACATATACAGATATCCTTAAACATATAAATTAACCCTGATCTTTCCTTGTGTTATTTGTATGTATATTATTTAAAGATGATTCAGTTGGTATTTGACAACCAATTAGTAGGTAAAATTTTCTTTTAAATTTGGTTTAATATTTGTATATGTGTGTGTGTATGTACAATTGCAAGCATATGGGGGTCAGAGGATAACTTTCAGAAATGGGTTCTCTTTTCTTTTTTAAAAAAATACATAATGTAATCTTAAAAATTTAAATTAAAATCAAATATGATAGTGTTGGGAAGATAGCTCCATGCAGCAATTCTTGGCCTATCGGTTATTACCCATTTGGGGGCCACATATTTTAGATATTTACATTACAAATCCTCTTTTTTCAGGTAAAATGATTTATATATATATACACATATGTGTGTATATATATATAATTTAGTGATTTTTACATCATGTACCCCATCAAACTAAGTTATCAGTCCTCTAAGATACATACCAACACTTATAGTCTCCCCAGTTACAAAAACACCCATAGATGCTGCTCATTTACTTACTGGAGCATACATAATTAGACTCCCTGTGGCCAGACCCTTGAAGAAATAAGTCTTTCTTGACACACATTCCTGTCTGAGACCATCCATGCAGAAGTGAGACACTGTGTCATTTACCTATGTTTTAGCCTTGAGCTCTTATTATACAATGACATAAATGACAACTGTTTTTTAAGTCCACTAATGAATGAGTCCATCCCCTGCTTCTCTTTCTGGATTTGTAATACCTCACTCAGGACGATATTCTCCATATCCATCCATTTACCTGCATTTTTTAGAATATCATGTTTTCTTACTGCTGAGTATTCCTCCATTGGGTAGTTGAACCACAGTGTGTTAATCCATTCATCAGTTGAAGGACATCTAGGCTGTTTTCAGGTTCTTGTTATTATGAATAATGCTGCTATGAACATAGATGAGCTAGTACTTTTGGGGTACAAATGTGCATCTTTTAGGGTATATGCATAAAAGTTGTATTGCTGAATCCTTGGGGAGAGTGATTCCCAGTTTTCTGAGATATCAACATACTACATTCCAGAATGGCTGAACAAGTATACACTCCCACCCACAATGGAGGAGTTTTCCCCTCCCTCTTCATCCTCTCCAGCATAGACTGTCATCTGCATTCATAATCTTAGCCAATCTGACAGGTGTAAGGAGTTATCTCAAAGTTGTTTTGATTTGCATTTCTTTGATGGCTAAAGATGTTGAGCACTTTTTCATGTGTCTTTCAGCCATTTGTAATTCTTCTGGAGAGAATTCACTTTTTAGTTCTGAACTCCATTTTTAGATTGGGTTATTAAGAGTTTGAGACTCTAGTTTCTTGAATTCTCTATATATTTTAGAGATTAATTTTCTGTAAATTGTAGGATTAGTAAAAACCTTCTCCCATTCTGGAGACTGTCCTGTTGTATTATTGACTATGTCCTTGGTCTTACAGAAACTTCTCAGTTTCAGGAGTTCCCATTTATTTATTATTATTCTTAGTGTCTGTGCTACTGGTATTATATTTAAGAAGTACTCATCTGTGCCAATGCATTGGAGTATTTCCCAATTTCTTACCTATCAAGTTCATTGTAGCTGGGTTTATATTGAGGCAATTGATCCACTTGGATTTGAGTTTTATGCAAGGGGATAGGTTTGAAACTATTTGCATTTTTCTGCACACTACCATCCAGTTATGGCTACATGATTTGTTGAAAATACTTTCTTCCATTGAATATTTTTGGCCTGTTTGTCAAAAATCAGGTGTACACAGGTGTGTGTGCAAATGTCAGTAGTGTCTTTAATTCAATTTCATTCATGCACATATCTGTTTTTATACCAGAACCAGGCTGTTTTTATTACTGTAGCTTTATACTGTAATTTGAAGTTGGAGATGGTGATGCCTCCTATGGTTTTTTGGTTGAGCAAAATTGTTTTGGCAATGTTGGACTATCTGTTATTCCAAATGAAACTGAGTATTTTTCTTTCAAGGTCTGTAAAAAATTGTGTTGGAATTTTGATGGAACTGCATTGAATCTGTATTTTGCTTTTGGTCATATTGCCATTTTCACTAAATTGATCCTACCTATCCAGGAGTATCCAAAATCTTTCCATTGTCTGATATCCTCTTCAATTTCTTTCCTCAGTGATTTAAAGTTTTGTCAAGCAGATCTGATACTTCTTTGGTTATAGTTACAAAAAGGTATTTATTGCTACATGCAGCTATCATAAATGGTGTTATTTTCCTTATTTCTTTTTCAGCCCTTTTATCTTTAGTGTATAGTAGGACTACTGATTTCTTTGAGTTAATCTTGTATCCTGCTACATTGCTGAAGGTGTTTATCAGTTGTAAAAGCTCCCTGGTAGAATTTTGTGTATCACTTATGTATACAGTCATGTCATCTGCAAATAGAGATAGTTTCACTTCTTTTCCAGTTTGTATCCCGCTAATCTCATTTCATTCTCTTATTGCATTAGCTAAAATTTTGAGCACTATATTGAATAGAAAAGAGGAGAGGGGGCAGTCTTGTCTTTTTCCTGATTTTAGTGGGATTGCTTTGAGTTTTTCTCCATTTAGTTTGTTGTTTGCCATAGGCTTTTGTAAATTTCCTTTTTTTATTTTTAGTTTTTTTCCCCTGTATTCCTTATCTCTCCAACACTTTTTTCATAAAGGAGTGTCAGCATCTAAGGATGTGATCATGTGTTTTTTTCCTTTAGCTTGTTTATATGATGGATGATATTTCCTGTTTTTCATATGTTGAACCATCCCTGCATTTCTGAGATGAAGCCTACTTGATTGTAGTGAATGACTTTTTTCATATGTTGTTGGATTTGGCATGCCAGAAATTTGTTGAGAAGTTTTGCATCAATTTTCATGAAGGAAATTGGTCAGTAATTCTCTTTCTTTGTTGTGTCTTTGAGTGGTTTGGGTATCAGGATTATTGTGGCCTCATAAAAAGAGTTTGGCAATATTCTCTCAGTTTTCACTCTATGAAACAGTTAGAGGAGTAATGATATTAGCTCTTCTTTGAATGTCTGGTAAAACTCTGCACTGAAACTATCTGGGCCTGTTCTTTTTTATTTGGGAGACTTTTAATGACTGCTTGAATTTCCTTTGGTGTTATAGGATTGTTCAGATATTTAATCTCATCTTGATTTAATTTTGGTAAATGCTACCTGTCCAGAAAGCTGTCCATTTCTTCTAAGTTTACAATTTTTCTGGAGTGTAGATTCTCAGAGTATGACCTGACAATTCTCTGGATTTCCTGGAGGTCTGTTGTTATGCCCCCCTTTTCATTTCTGATTTTGCTAATTTGGATATTGTACTGTTTTTTAGTTAGTTTGGATAACTGTTTTTCTATCTTGTTTCTTTTCTCAAAGAACCAACTGTTAGATTCATTCATTCTTTGTATTGTTCTTTTTTTGTCAATTGTGTTGATTTTTAGCTCTAAGTTTGATTATTTCCTGCCATCTGCTCCTTCCAGGTGAGTTTGCTCCTAATTGTTGTAGGGCTTTCAGTTGTTCTGAAAGTTCTCTTTGTGGGATTTCTCTAATTTTTTCATATATGCATATAGTGCTATGAATTTTTCTGGTAAGACTGGTTTCATTGTATCCCATAATTTTGGGAATGTCATGGATTCATTTTCATTAAATTCTAGGAAGACTTTGATTTCCTTCTTAATTTCTTCCTTGATCCAGAGGTGGTTCAGTTGAGTGATGTTTAGTTTTCACGAGTCAGTAGGCTTTGTGTGATTTTTGATGTTGTTGAACTCAAACTTTAAACCATGGTGATCTGATATGGTACAAGGAGTTATTCCCATTTTTGTACCTGTTGATATTTGCTTTATGACCTAGTTTGGGGCCAATTTTAGGTAAAGTTCCATGGAGTGCTGAGTATTATGTATATTCCTTTTTGTTTGAGTTGGATGATTCTGTATATATCTACTAAGTCTATAAGGGTCATAACTTCTCATAAATCACTTATTTCTCTGTTGAGTTTTTGTCTGGTTGACCTATCCAAGGGTGGAAGTGGGATATTGAAGTCTCCCACACTTAGTGTATCAGGTTTGATATGAGGCTTAAGCTTTATTAGCGTTTCTTTTACATATGTAGGTACCCTTGTGTTAGGGGCATAGATATTCAGGATTGAAATTTTATCTTGATGGATTTTTCCTGAGATGAATATGTAGTATCCTTCCTGGACTCTTTTAATTCATTTCAGTTTAAAGTCTACTTTGTTAGATATTAGAATGGCTACATCTGCTTGTTTCCTAGGGCCATTTGTTGGAAAGTCCTGTCCCAACCTTTACCCTGAGCCTGTGTCTGTCTTTAAACTTGAGATGTATTTCTTGTATGCAGAAGAAGAATGGTTTCTGTTTTTTGTATCCATCATGCTAGGGTGTGTTTTTTCATATGTGAACTGATTATATTGATATTAAGGGATATTAATGACCAATGATCGGTATTTCTTGTCAATATTGGCAATAGACTATATTCCCTTATTTGGGGGGCGGGGTTTCTTCTGTGGGCTTATTAATTGTTTGTGGTTACATGGGTGTTTCTGTTTTCCTTAAGTTTGAAATTTTTCTCTAGGGTTTTCTGTTGGGCAGGATTTGTGGTTAGGTATTTTTAAATCTGGTTATGTTGTGAAATATCTTCTTTACTCCATCTATGTTGATTGATAGTTTGGCTAGGTACTGTAATCTAGGTTAGTATGAATGTACTTTTGGCGTCTGTATAATGTCTGACCAGGACCTTCTTGCTTCCATTGTTTCCATTGAATAGTAGGGTGTTATTCTGATGGGTGTGCCTTTATAGGTGATTAGACCTTTTTCCTCTGCAGCTCTTAGCATTTTTTCTTTGTTCTGTATGTTTAGTGGCTTGATTATTATATGGCTAGCAGAATTTTTATGTGAGTCTTGTCTATTTGGTATTCTGTAGGTTTCCTATACCTTTATAGTCATCTCCTTTTTAGGTTGGAAAAGTTTTCCTCTATGATTTTATTGAATATATTTTCTGTGCCTTTGACCTGGTATTCTCCTTCTTCATTTCCAGTTATTTTTAGGTTTGCCCTTTTCATGGTGTCCCAAAATTTTTGGACAATATTTGTCATGACTTTTTTGGTTTTAATGTTTTCTTTAACTGATGTATCTATTACCACTATTGAGTCTTCCACCTCAGAGGTTCTTTCTTCCATCCCTTGGATTCTGTGGGTTATGCTTGTGTCTACGGTTCCAGGTCTTTTTTTTTTTTTTTTTTTTTTTTTTTTTA
>PVIH01014534.1:0-53378 GCA_004025045.1 Sigmodon hispidus | reverse complement strand
ATTGCTAACAGAGCTACAGACCACAGCTAACACCTTCATATCTGAGAGACCATCATTATTTCCTACTCTGCCTTGGCTTACAAGGAACTGTGATGCTCTCTCTGTCTTTCTCTGTCTCTCTGTCTGTCTCTCTGTCTCTCTCTGTCTCTCTCTGTCCCTCTCTCTCTCTCTCTCTCTCTCTCTCTCTCTCTCTCTCTCTGTCCCTCTCTCTCTCTCTGTCTCTCTTTCTCAGTGGGAGGGAAGGATGCCTAGTTGAAAATCCAAACATACAATTACTGCTGGCGACATGGCAATTACACTTCTTTGACAAGACAACTTGTGTTTTGTTAGATTTAGACAGTTCTGATTTCCCACAGCCCTGTGACCTCTGCCATGTTAATATGAAATCTAAATATTTGAAGTGGCTTAGTGAGAATGAAGAGGAAATGGAAGGGCTATGGGAGTTACCTAGAATCAAAATATATTTTATATCTAAAGAATTAAAAAAATTACCTTCAAATAATTTTTAGTAACCCAAGACAAGTATTTCAGAATTTGCCTACATTAATGCTTTGGTTTGGATAGAGGTATCTTGAGGGATTGTTCTTGGTGCTGGCTGTGGGAGGTACCATAGCCTAGAACTTTTAGGATATGGAGTCCAGTCAGAGATGCCGGTCATAGGAGGAGCCTCCCTTAGGAGGGGTTAAGTTTGCAGTTGTGGGGTTCTGGGTTCTTATGTGAGTGAGCCACTGCGAGAGCCAGCAGCTCTCCAAATTACTCCTTAGCATCCCGTTTGGAGCCGAGATTCTTGCTACTGTGCTTCTGTGTTGCCTTTGAGGTCCTCACCAGAGCCAAGCTGATGCTGGCAGCTTGCCCTTAAATCTCCAGAACTGTGAACTAAATACAAGCATCTTCCTTATGAAGTTAGCATGCCTGTGCCATTTTGTTATGATAATGAAAAACTAGGTGATACGAGTGTTTTCCCCCATAGGACCTCAATTTGTGTTTCATTCACAGCATCTGCCTATATGGAGTAGGCTCTTGATATCTCTCTCATGTGCATGCTGTCCGATGAGTCAGGAGAGGTCAGCACAGGATGACCTTGTCATTATCTGTAAGATGGAATTGATGTGAGGATCTGATGTGGCTATGTGTATAGGGAGTCTCTGAATGTTAGAAAAGGCCACACACACAAAAAGTAAGATTATTGTCTCTGAAATTTACCAGTTAGATGCAACCTGCATGGAGAGCAGGCTCACAGGCATGCCTTCCCACCTGCTCCAGTTAGGAGCAATTCAAAGCAAATGTCCACTTCTACTCTGAGCAAAAGCACTAGCAGGGATGAGAAGGAAACAAACTGGCCCCTTGTTCAAGGTAAAGAAGAAAGGGTAGCACAGAAATTCTCAAAGTAGGCATCGTACCCTGGAACAGCAGATTTCTTGGTTTCTCTCACCATTGGATTTGTTTTTATCATCCTCAGAGTTAATCTATCCCTGCTGCTCTGATCCTGACTCAGTAATGCTTGTTGTAGTGGTGCAGGCTGCGCGCATAGCCTCTGATACAGGGATGGGTACAGTGGGTGGGAGACGAGGCACATAGTCTGCCTTTCGCTGGTACCCATGGTGATTCCAGCATTAGAGACGGTGGTCCATGTTTTGAGGTACTTTGAGCCTGTCTTCTAACTACATCTTCTTGACTTGTCTGAAGTTCATTCTTCCCATAGACCCATTTGATCATGACACACTCACGTTAGTACTCATCCTGTATACTTTCCTGCTTATAACTCCCGTCTGTTTCCCAAACAGGGTCGGGTTCAAGATCAGAGTTCTCCTGGCAGGCATTCCAGAAGGAGATGTTTGGGTCCTAGATTGTTTCAATTTTTCAAAAACTTACTATAAATCCTGAGATCTCAAACAGCCTCCAACGTGGCTTGGGAGAAGGGCAGTTAAAAGCTTCAGGTGAAATCCTGCCTCACTTTGTGTGAAGTACTAAACGCTGTCTGGTAGGCATACACCACACAAGGACATTTCTTGGTTATTCACAATCACATTCTATGGCTGGCGGGTTTGACTGTGAATTCGTTCCTCTGACACTCCCACTTGGAACTGTAAGAAATGAAGCAAATACAGATTCCCACTCTCTGTTTTCAGATATAACCATCAGCTCTGTGGTATTTACAGCGGATAGAACAATAAAAGCAATTGACTCGGAGACCAAAAGTTGGATTCAGCATCTCCATCTTGATAGGAAAGGAATTCTGGAGAGAAAAAAAAAAATCTCATGAGCTTAGTAATTTTTTGTTATGATAATGAACTATGAAACTGACTAGTCTCAAGAAATGCTCAGAATAATAATTTTGGCAGGTGCACTGCAGATCTTCACTGCTGTGAAAAGAATATATCATTTACAATATTTTTAGGGATCTGTGGAGTCTCATATACCTTTCATAGATATTTAAAAAATAATGCCTACTTTAATTCCCCTATGTGTTTCCATTCTGCAAACATGTATAGAACTCAGAACCTAGAACAAGACAGATAGAATTACTGATTGTCTGTTGACCACTGGTGACATGGTCTGGTGTGGCAGGAGGTGTGGGTAGTGTGACTGTGGAGGAATTCAGGGTTCATGAGAATGAATGAGAAGCCATCCAGAAAATCATAATTGGCTCTCACAACACAGAAGGAGCTAATACAGAGGTCTATAGGCATGAGTGAGCTTGCTGCATTTTAGGGATTTCATCCAGGCTGGTAAGTAAGGCTGGAGCTTAGGGAGGAGAGTGGATGGTCATGGTGGTGAAGGTCAAGGGGGTCGTTTGTAAGGGCCTTGGGGGTTCTGGCAGAAGGCTGGATCATCTCCAAGTGTTAAGGAAAGCTAAAGAGGTTTTAAGCAAGAGAGTGACATTACCCAATTTACCTTTTTTAAAGTCACTGTGGGTAACCTAATAATGGTTTATTAGGAGTGAGTCTTCTAGTCATGAAGTTGGAAAGAAAGAAAAAGATTTGTGTGTTGGTTTGGCTGTGGCAGTTCATGCCAAAAGCATTCTGTCATTGTGCATGGCAAGGGCTTAATTGAGATGGAAAGGTATTTCTCCGTACAGTTCAGTGCTCTCCTAAGTCCCTGGCCTCCTGTGGAACACAGATAAGGACGACTGGTACATGAATGAGAAATTGTATTCTCAGATAAGTGGAATCCCCCCCAACAGATAGTCTAAAGTGGAAACAGTGTGGCTGTTATGAATCTTCCAGTGGTTGGACACACTCATTGCTAGTGTAAGCTTGGACAAGGCCACCTGACCTCCCTGCTCACAGATAAAGAACATCAACAAGGATTCCCTAACTCACCTTGACATTATGAAGATGGCTTTTCTAACCATGGGATAAAACTCCAAGTACTTGAGACTAAAGAGCTATTCGGCACATAAAGGTTTTCCTGACACACTTGCCAGGAGCCCAAGAGGTTTTCAAGAAGACCATGGTGACATACCTGGGGCCAGCTTCTGAATATAGGATAAATGTAGCTCTTGTAGATACTTTGGCTTCAGTCTAAAGCAGAGCATTGACTTTACAAGTGCCATTGTGGCTACAGGTCACAGGCTAAGGTGGGCCTGGCAGCAGATGAGGAGACTACTGAGGTGGTTATTACACCCGCAGTTAAGGCATGGGGTCTGCTTAAGACAGGACAGTGGGACAGAGGATGTAGAGTAGGACAGAGGGACAGTAAATACAGGGCGAGGGACTAGTGACGAGCCAGTGGGTCCACGGGGGACTTGTACAAGTGCTGAGGTAGTATAGTGGCTAAGTCAGAGTCTGAGTCCAGACCACTTGAATTTGAATCCTGTCTTTACCACTTAGCATATGACCTGGGGCACACTGTGTGGCTTCTCTGGGCTTCAAGTTCCTCAGTTGTAGAGAAGGAATCATGGATGTATCTGCTGTGTCAACTTCTTATGAGAATTGCACAATATTCTTATGCTTGCTCTTAGAAGAAAACAGATTCACTGAGTACCATGTAAGGGCTAAGCAGTGACTAGAGCAACATTTTTAACCTCTTGTTGTTTTTGAGCAAAAGGGTCAGTGAGTTCCAAGAAGGCTTCACAGTGCCAGCACTGTGGTCACCACAGGAAGTAGGCGCTGAGACATTTTCACTGGCGGACAACCAGCGGGAAGAGAAGGCCGAGACCAACTCCATGGGCTGATGGCAATGCCTTCCCGTTCGTCACAAAACCCGCTCAATTTCATTACACAAGCACTCCAAGTTCACCATGGTCTTCTTGAAAACCTCTTGGGCTCCTGGCAAGTGTGTCAGGAAAACCTTTATGTGCCGAATAGCTCTTTAGTCTCAAGTACTTGGAGTTTTATCCCATGGTTAGTAAAGCCATCTTCATAATGTCAAGGTGAGTTAGGGAATCCTTGTTGATGTTCTTTATCTGTGAGTAGGGAGGTCAGGTGGCCTTGTCCAAGCTTACACTAGCTAATTTCTTTTTTGTCCCTCCAGTGAGCCCTAATTGTTCTGGTTTTCATGTTGTCACACCATATTTCTCAAAGACAACCAGCACACCTTCCTCAAGAGCAATCACTACAGTTTCCTTTCTCTTAGGTCTTTGGACCACAGGGTCAGAAGTCAGATTTGTCATCTAGAACCTGAGGTGACAAATGAAGACTATAATGTCTATGCAGGAGACAAGTAAACCCCCAAGTATGAATTGTTTCTTGGTAAAATTTAAAAAATTAAACTATTTTTAAATGTAGAAATTTATCATTCCTATGATTGAAAGTTTGGAACCTTCTGAACTTCGGTTGCTTTATAAAGTTGAGTCGTGCCTTTGTTTAAGGAGAATAAATGAATACTAACACCCATCACTTGGTTTCCTGGGGCTGCTAGAGACCTTAGAGCAGTGTGCTGCTTAGAATAGAGCTAAGTAGGAAGCATTGCTGTTCCCGTGCCTCTGCAGTGGTTCCCTCTGCAGGCACCACTCAGTGACAGGGGACTGATTAGGAAGAGCTCTGCTCCCTCTCTGTGTGTGCATATGGCAGCAGAGCAAGCCACAGCTCTCAGGCATTTCTAGCCCGAGCTAGTAGGCTCAGATAGCCTGAAGACAGTCTCTGTGGGATTGGCATTAACCAGTCAACAATGAGCCTAGGAATCTGCTTTCTGTAGGAGGAACATGTATCTTGGTAATGTCTTGCCATCTTGTCTGTCTGGTTCTTTGTTATGTCTGTGACTTCCAGTAACCATGCCGGAGAGACTCAACAAATGTTTGTTGAATGAATTATGTGCATTTAGGAGCAAATGAAAACATCCAAATTATAAATTGGTCCCCTGCTGAGAGATATAGAGAACACTAGAAAGTTCTCAATGATTTGTGGGTCTAGAACTAGATATAAAATCTAGTTTCTTGCCACTTCCCTCTGTTACTTGTAATCTTATCAGTGAATGTCAGGGTTCTGTGATTTTCTCCTTGAAGGCTTCTGCACACTCACCTGGCAGTTATTTAGTGTCTGTTACATCTCATAGAGTGCTAAGCTTTAGTCCTTTCCATTATTTCTGAAAAAGATTCACATTGTAATCTGTACTCTTAGATTTTCAAGCAGCAGAGACCTTTCCTTTCTTTCACATACTGAGATTTCCCTAGTAGTTCATTTAGGTTTCCTGCCCAATGAAGGCTATTTTAATACCGTCCTCAGTAAATGACACCCAGAGTGGGTCATAAGCCATGGGAATGATGAGCATGTTACTAGGTAGATAAGCTTTTTCTTTACAGCTGATACCTGCCTTTTTGCAGGTGTATTTTTGACCATTAGTATTTAGTGAACAAAATGTTTTTTTTTTTCCAATTTCTGTTCATTTGGAGAAGTTGTACCCCCATTTTCCCCAGCCATCAATATTTTCAGTAATCTACCTTCTTTTCATTCTTAAATATTAGGCTTTATCAGTCTACTTTTTTGCCTATATCCTGTTTTCAATCATAATGCGATCTTGTTTTTAATTCTCTAAAAGTCTTTAACTTAAACCTAGCATGTAGATAAATCAGTTAACTCTGAAAATTGGGACAGAACATGAGCACTCCCCAGGGACCCTGGCCGTTGTGGGATTCAGGGGTTCTCCCTGCAGCCGCTCCTTGTCCACCTAATCTCTCTTGCACACTTTGGCGAAGCCATTCATTCTTCCCAGACACGATTTAGTTATCTAAGAACATGTAATAATGAAGGAGACTTGTGTTTTTCCAAAGAGGACCGTTAGTGCTAAGGCAATATTACTTTTGAGGGTTAATGATTTCAGTCTATGTAAGGAGTTAAAAATAATACTAGAGAGTACTTGATATGATAAGACTCAACTTTTAGTGAAAGTAGATTGGCTAGAGGAAAAATGAAAAGGATCTTAATATTACAGTTTTTATTTGTGGATGGCCAGTAATGTGTAGCCTTGTTCTTCGTGTCTTATATCTTTGTGTGTATTGCCTAATTTTATAGCTTTCAAGAGTTATTTGAAGCATGTAGATTCTAGGGTGTCGGGCTTTGATACTCCTCAGGATTCAGATATGGAAACTGAGTGTATGATACCATATTGCTTTCTGTTATTATGGGGAAGTACAGTTAGGTTCTCTGTTTAGTTGTCTGATCATATGCTTGAAAGACTCTTGTTTGCTCTGCCAGGGAGTCCATGCTCTAGGATTTTACTTATGGTAAACACAGTATTTAGGGATAAAGGATTTGCCAGAGACCCACTGTCCCACAACTTTGTGCGAAATAAATAAAAACTGTATTTTATATTTAAATTTTTAAGCCACACGTCAACTTTAATTTTTTTTTTTGTATTGGAGAGGAAAAGAAACAAGCTGTACAGTATTATTACAGAGATTCCAAAAGGGAGTGAGGACAAACTGATGATGGGGCTTTATTCTCCCTCCCTCCCTTCCTCCCTCCCTCTCTCTCTCTGTTTATGTGTATGTGTACCTGAGTGGCAAGACATTAATGAACCTATGTATGCTAATGTATATGGAGGCCAAATGTCTTTCCTATTCACTGGATGTATTAGTTTTTGAGACGGTGTCTGTCATTGGACACAGAGCTCATTGATTCTGCTAGATTGCCCCACCTGTTCTGCCAGTGAGCCCCATGGATCCATCTTTCTCTATAATAGACATGTGCCGAAGTACCCAGCTTTTTTCTGTGGGTAGTAGCGACTCTAACGTAGGTCCTCAGTTTGCATAATGCACACTTTGCTGTTGAGCTACTTCTCAGCCTGGGCTTTGGTTTTTAATGCTTGGTCTTTGTATTCAATAAAGGTCGTAATAGCAGGAGACATTTAAGGTTTTGTTGGGTTTTTTTTTAGATTTATTTATTTTTATTTTATGTGTTTGGATCTTCCTGTTTTTATGTCTCTGCACATGTCTGCAGTATGTACCCATGGAGGTCATAAGAAGGCATCGGATCCCTTGGAACTGGAGTTATGGTTGTGAGTTGCCTTGTGGGTGTTGGAAATAGAACCTGGATTTTTAGGAAGAGCAATCAATGCTGTTAACCACTGAGCCACCTCTCTCCTACCCCCCCCCCCCACACACAGTGGAAAATACCTCCTTTGGTTGAAATAGAATGATTTCATAGTTCCCCATAGGAAGACAGGGAAGAGAGACTTCTTGATGTAGTATGCAGAATAAGAATCCAGCTAAGGATGTAAAGTTTGAGACTGGCAGGCAGTTCTCTCCCTGTCTAAGCCTAGGATCTGAGAAGGAAAACTTAGAACTCTCTTCAGAAGAACAAGGCCCAGGAAGCTGCCTGTGGGCTTTATAGGTTGATGGGAAAGCTCAGGGCTGGGCAAGAGGCTTTCCATTCACAGCTGGCTTCATTCACAAAGGATAGTAGGTCAAAGGGAAGCTTACTACCTCCTGCTAACACTATCAGACACAAGTCCAGACCACAAGGACACCTGTGAACCTGACCTCAGCTTCTGCAGACTGTGGACACTGGAAGCTCTAAGTGGAGACAAAGAGAGGGTTGTGATTTGGGGACTCAGTTCACTCAGGAGACTGTTCCCTGGGGACAGTGAGTGAAGCAGTAATTCTCCTAGCTGAGACTCTAACTTGACCTTCTAAAGGTAGCAGGTGATTTCTCTGTATAAGGCAGATGACCAGAATGTTGAAACTTTAAGATTTTGCTCAAGTTTCATTACTAAATAACCTCAGAAACAGAAACAGCAGTAGGGTGCAGTGGTCACAGGCACCTCGAGACCCAGGTGCTGGGTACTGAGGTCGGAGGGTCACTGGAATGCTAGGGCTTTGAGGCCAGCCTGGGCAGCAGAGCCTGATTTCAAGAAAAGAAAAGTAAATGGATAAATAAATAAAGAGACAGAGAGGAGGCAGGGCTGAGACCATTCACAGCAAAAGCTAAACCCAGAAATAGTTTTGTTAGAAATGTTGAAGAAGTAGTCTGTTGTGGAAAAACACAACTTCCTATTTTCTCCAGGAAGGATGCTGGACTCTCTAGGGGCAATCTAGGAAACCCTGTTGAGACAGGATGGAGGGGGATGGGATTTCTGTGGGAGCAAGGCTGGCTATTGTTTGCTGTTAGGACTCCCCTGAGAATGAAGGACACTCATTGCAGAGACCTGGCATGGGACCTCATCCTGAGGGTTACTTTGGGCAAGGTCAGAGCCCAAATGGGTTGTTTTGATGGCATTCATTGTTCTGATCATGGTCAGGTCACCTCCTTCACATGTCTCCTTTTTATCACATTCTAGAGGCATCATTTTCTATCTTCTCTAAGGTCAAAGACCATAGTGGCAACAAAACACTTCACTTGGAGTAAAACAGAGAGAAAAGGTTCAACTGTTCTGGACACACTCATAGGACTCCTGGGCAGTGGGACGCTGAGAAAGAGTTCTGTCACATTTCTGTTTGTTTTGTCACATTTGATGTACATATTCCCAGCATAGTTGAATTCATACTAACACAGTGAGTCAATAAAGAATACATACAGTTGGCAAGTGGCACGTGCTGGCTAGTCCTCGGTGTATTTGCATGTGCTGTGCAGTGAGGATTTCTTCTGGGTTCTCTGCCCACAAATGCCGGCACAGAATTTGGCGCATGCGCAGGTGCCCTGTCTCAGCTTGCTGTCTTTCCTCTCTTTATTTTTACATTCATCCCTTGCTGCCTTCGGCCCATCACTCTTTTACATGACTGCCTGGAAGAGTAAATCTTGTTTTAGTTGTCCCTGGCTCACCTCTGGAACCCTTCTTCCCAGATTTTAGATTTCTTTCTATGTTTTCATTATGTTAGCATTATGGATGTGTTGTGGTGGCTTTTATGTGGGTGCTGGGGATCCTGACTCAGACTAAGTCCTCATGCTTGCTTCACAAAAATTTCAGCAGGGAGCCATGTCCCAGCTCCCCAAGGCCGGTAGCTTCTAAAGCAGAACCCAGTCTGCTCTTTCCTGCTTCTATGCTCCTTTCTATGGTGACAGACGGCATTTGTGTACAGTTAGCCCGGCCAGAAATCAGGTTAGTATCTCTGATTCTTACTTTGTCTTTATCTTTTACCTCTGCATATAATTTCCCCGCCAAGTCTTCAATGTTTTCTTTTTATTTCCTAAACATTCTCTCTCTAACTAGCTCTTTGCTCTGTCCGGGTTGAGACCTTCTTATACGCTCCTCTGCAGTACACCAGCTCACCCAATAGTTTCTTAGCTTTAAAGCAGTCTTTATCATTTCTTCCCTCAGTACCAGCTTCTCTGACTGCAGATAGAGTGCAGCCTCACCATTGGCTTCCCATTTCCTAGAAGAGCTGGCATCTCCACCCCCGACATCATTGAAGTCCTCTGTAGTCAGGCAGGCCGCTGCTGACTATCTAGCCAAGCCATCATTCCCTTGTCACATTGCCTCCGTAACTGTCTTCCTCCTCATGCTTCATTCTCCGTAATGGCTTTGTCTATGCCGGGCCCTGTGCCTGCCTGCTGTGTCCTTGCCAACATTGTGCAGTTGCAGTGTGGGCAGCGCCTACGCAGGAAGCCTTTTCTGGCACCTCCAGCACACTGGGTCCCTCTTGGTGGTTCCAAGATACACTGTCTGTCTCTCTACATTTCACTCACACCTAGTTATGTTGGAACCCAGAAAATGATGCCCACATGTAGGTACTGTGGCATTTTGGATGCCTTGAACTGAAGGACAAGGGTGCAAAAATTGAGGCCTTCCTGACCTTTCGACTTTTCTTCTCCTTTATCTCCTCAGACTGAAACTGAACCACTTCTCCAAAGCTGTTGGAAGATCTGAATGTTATTCAAAACTCACTCCATCTTTCTGTGTAGGATTTGGCCATAAATAAATTACACCCAACTTATACCATCTGCTAGGACCCACATTCCCAAAGGTTCTGCTCTGTACCCAGAGGAAGATGCATGTGGTGGTCTGAATGAGATGTTCTCCATATCCTTGGGAATCTGAATACTTGGCTTCTAATTGGTGGTGCTACTGGGATGGGTTTAGGAGGCGTACCCCTGCTGGGGGAGTATGGCACTGGAGCGCAGGGTGAGGTGGGGGGTGGGGTGGAGTGGGGGGCTTTGAGGTTTCAAAAACCATGTGCTGTTTCCAGTGCTCTCCATCTACTTCTGGTTTACAGTTTGAATGTGAGCACTCAGTTGCTGTCCCAGCCACATATATATCTGCCTGCTGCAATGCCCCCCCAGTCTCCAGCCCCAATGGTGATGGACTCTTATCTCTTTGGGACCTAAGCCTTCCTCCTACAAGTTGTCTTGCTCTGGCATCTTATCATAGCAGTGGAAAAGTAACCAAGACTTCACTCTACAGAACAATCCCAGCATGCTGTGGGGCTCTACCTCTTGCTCCTGCCTAGGTCATGCCCTCGTTGCCCAGTTCAGCCTCTACATGGCTATCCATTCTACACTGGCCATAAGCATGAGCACCTTGTTTTCCCTGAACCTTCTTTTCTGAAGGTTATGGGAAACTTTGAATACACATCTTGCTGTAGATTTCACTTGTTAACCTGTCTTTATTGTGGGGATGGAACCTATGACCTTACAGTGGGTGAGAAACAGTAGCTTAAGTAGCTTACCTTGTGCTTCGGTGGTCCTCACAGCATCCTTCCATGGTTCCTCTATTGTACTAAATAGCCCGGGTGTTTGGACTGTAAGGCTTTGCTGGCTCATGGTACTGTTGTGCTAATATGCGAAGGACTAAACTAGATAAAGAGTTAGAAGAGGTATCTATTCTCTCTCTGCTTGTTTACATGCCGCTAGCATAGGACTGCTGATAGCATCTAATAAAAATATAGGACACACTATCAGTATGGAAATTCCTAAACAGACCAATATGGAATTACCATGTAAGCAAACAATCCCACTCCAGGACACATCTCCAGAGGAAGTGAAATAATTTGATTACATAAAAAGAAACCTGAGGTTCCCTGTTACTGTAGCACTGTTTACATTAGTCAGGGTGTGGGATTGGTGGGTGAGTAAGTTGTAAAAGCATGGTGTATGCACAGTAGAATATTATCCATCCTTAAATGCATGCTGCCACTTCCAGTAACAGACAGAACTGGAGACATTATGTTAAAGGAAAAAAGCCAGGCACAGACAGACATATGCTACATGTTCTCACTCAGTTGTGGCTGTTTGATGAGTTTAGCGTGTCGAATAGCATAGAAGATTTTAGATGCTAGGAAGAGAAGGAGGGCAGATAGCGAGCAGGTGCAGATTAGGACCATAGACAGCAGTGTCATGTGCACTTTCAGTCAGCTAGAGAAGAGAGGAAGGGAAGGAGACGCATGGATGATGTTTGCTATGATAGAAATGCTAAATATCCTCATGTTCTCACTTCAAATTATAAACCCCTACCCAGAAATAAGTACACCATGTATATGTATCTATGAGACTTACGTTTATATTTAAAATAAGAAGTAGATTATTTTTAGTTGTGTGAGTAGTTCTCAGATATGACATGAGACATTCCTGTATGCCCACAAATTATTTAGTTTATTGTTTATCTGCAATCAAAACTTTGTTTCACATCCTTTACCTGGCATGTGTAAGCTATCAAAAGACTAGGTCCGCACTGTGTTGGAGCTGGGGCTGAGCTTGCAGTCCTGGACCCAGGGTTTTCGTGAGCTTTGGCAATTAGAAACTTGCACATGCAGCTAGGTTACTTGGGCAGAATTATAGATATTTATGCCATGGGCATTAGGCATACTCTGTTAGGAGAAGCTAAGTTCTGGTAGCAAAGGAGTTGACCAAAGAAACAGCCCTGCAGCATTTTTGTGGCCTTGGTATCATGGTCTTGTCAGCAAAGTCATGGGTTCTGATTAAACCCAGATTGAGCGATTTCCTGTTAGCGTGCTAACCCACAGGACAGGCTCAAGCCTCCTTGTCTGGCTTCCAGCTCTGACTTATTAAACACTTGTCTGCCAAGGTTCCACCCTTTTCTTTTAAACTTCAATTATAAGTCACTAAGACAATACAAACAAAAATAGATTCTGAAGTCTCTTTCAAGGATTATGGACCTATCGAAATGGAACTTTAACATTTTAGTTTTATTCAGTCAGGCATATAGCAACTGGAATTTAAAAAATATTTTTACACTCATTTATTTAGGGATATGTGCATGTGTGTGTACATGTGGGTATGTGCATGCACGCATGAGCATGTGTGTGTGTTCTTGGTGGCAAGCACCTGCACCACTGAGCAATCTTGCCAGTCCAGTAGATATGTTTTTACATTTCATTTCTGTACAACTTTGTTTCAAAATAATTGCAGTAATCAGCAGATAATTCTAAGGTTTTGTTTGCTTTGTGAAAATGTACTCTGTTTAAATATTGGTCAGTTAGAACTCATCTAAAAACAAAGCAAAAGGAAATCCTGGTCTGTCCAGTGACAGCAAGCAGCCTTTAGGGTATTCATTAAGAATATAGAAACTATAGGAAATAATAGCCAAATCCACTGACCAGTCAAAACTCCTTGTTCAGTTTTTAAAGAATGATTCCAGCCAACAGCACAAGTCTGTACTTCATTTTATGATATTGCTGCTTGCTCATTGCATTCACAAATAATCTTCTAAATCTGAGCATGGACCATGCTGTATTAGATGACCTCTCAGTCACCATGCTTCTTCCAGAAGAATGAAAGAACCACCAAGGAGCAGGAATCAGTCAAGACACAAAGGAGAATCATACCATGCAGATGGAGAGGAAGCAAACCCAGAGGAGGCTGGCTAGAGCGGCCATTCCATTCCCCAGGGAGCAGCAGGGCAGCCTGCCAGATCTGCTTTGTGTGTGTGTGGGTGGGGTGGGGGTGGTGGTGGCTGTGGGGGCTGTGTGGTCATGCTCTCTGACAAACACTTTTCTCTGTGTTTGAGTTCTTGGTCAAATCAATGTCAGTGAAAAATGAGTTTCTTTAAGCCATCAATATTTTCAATAAGAAAAGTCTAGTTTTAGGGTGGAGTTTGCTTTTCAAAGTAAAGTTAGACTCATCAAATTACAAAACTGCTTGGTAAGGGAGCCCTGACATTATCACAAAGTAAGGAAGCTTAATTTAAAATTAGAGCCTGACCATTCCTCCCAACTGAGAAGCCACGCTTCATGCCAGGAACACTTGGCACCAAATACTTTTCAACAACTACTGCACTATTGTGTAGGCAGATAGTTATTTTGACAAAGTCTTTTGAAGTACAAAGCAAACACTACAAAACATCCTTACATTTTAGCACTACATTAAGAGATCAAAGAGGACCGGAAGTTGTGGCGCATGCACGCCTTTAATCATCAGCAGAGGCAGGTGAGTTCCAGGCCAGCCTGGTCTACAAAGTGAGTGCCAGGATGAACAGAGCTATTACATGGTGGGGGTGGGGGGTGGGGTGGGGGACTGTTAAAGAGATATAGATGTTTTTATTGGATTTAAATTTTTGTTTTTACTGTTTATTTATCTATGTACTGAAAAAAAGGGTTTCACTTTGTATTTCAAGCTGACTTGGAATTTGCTGTGGAACCCAGACTAGCCCTGAACTGATAGCAATCCTTTTGCCTCAGCCTATGGATGGCTTGGTGGATCTGTGTGAGCCATAGGCCTGGCTAATTGGCGTGGTATTTTATAATGTCTTCCCATATATTTTTCTCTCTTAAAGTAAAAAGTGGTAAACATGAATTCAGTCCATTTCAGTTCAGCTTCATTCTGAAGTTCTGTAAGATGCTTTTAGAATACAGGGGATGGACCTAAAAGTAATGTCCATCACACCTATTTGCTAGAGTTTACAATCACATGTGGACACATTGAAGCCTAGGCAAGTCTACGAAAGTCAGCAATAAAGAAATGTCTTTGACTTTATTGAGCTCTGGAGTCTCTGAACTTGACATAAGACCTTCTCTTAAAACAAAACAAAACAAAACAACCTAACGTTTTATAGTACATACTCAAAGCAGAGCTGGAACCTATTAATTAAAAATGTAATTAGAGCTTGAGACCATCCATCTCTTGCTCCAAGTTTCTGCTTTAAGTTTAATTGGGACTTGTGGGGAACAGATAGACACTGTCGCTCAGCCTGCTGTACTACGATACAGAGTGAAAAGCAATGCTTCCTAGGCCTTGATCTGAGCAAATGGTTCCAAGAGCCCTAAAGAAGACCCTATGCTTGGAAAATTTTCTCTTGTAAACCTTTTATTTGTGTGTATATATGTTGTGTGTATGTGCATATGTGCATGGGCGTCACATGTTATATTTATGTCCAAAAAGGCCAGAAGAAAATATCAGATCCCTAGAGCCCAAGTTACAAGATGGCCGTGAGCTGCCTGGCATGGGTTCTGACAATTGAAATGAGTTTCCGGGAGAGTAGGAAGCATGAATGCTGGGCCATCTCCCCAGCCTCATCCTCAGAAAACTTAAAACCTGAAGTAAGAGAACAAAGCCACGAGCCACTCACACAGGTTTCTTCTATCAATTTCCATCAGCAGTCAGATGTGATACCATCAAGCTGCTTGAACCTAATGGCTGCTGCTGCTATGCGGGTCTCTCTGTAAGCAACCCCTGGGTTAACTTCTGACAGGGCAGGTGAAGGAAAAGCAAAATGCAGAGCTCAGTAGCCACAGTCGTCATCACTAGAGACTCAGGTCTCTTTTGTCAGTCTTGTCATTTTGAGTTCTGTATGCCTCTTTCAGTTTAGGACTTTAGGCAGTCTATATTAAGTAATTCAATTTATGATTCAGATAAGCTGCCTGGTGGTTCTTTGTACCAATGAGAATAATTGCTTACTTTGGAAACAGATTTATTGTAGAAGTCCTCTTGGTAGGTCAGTTTCCTTAGCGCCCACGAAGGAGTTCTACTTGGAAATTACATCTGCATGTAATTTGCTAGGCACAGATCGACTGGGAATGCAAGGCACACCCTTATTTTTCTGCAGTTTGATTGTTTGTTCATCCTCAGTTTTCAAGCCTTTCACGTTTTATCACTGATCTTTACACATTATGGTTTATGTGTGTTAATGTACAATGATATCTACTGATACTGTATGTTTGCTTTTCTGTGCTAGCTGTTTCTCATAAGCACATATTCTTTCATGTTTGCAAATTTCCTGAGAGCAGGACCATGCACCCACCACCCTTTCCATCGCTCCCCTGGGAGTAGCCCCATGCTGCACAGATCAGCTGTTTCTCACCCAGTTCTCTTGACTGCTGGTGGTATGAAAATAGAATGTCCATTGCTGTCAATGGACTGAACACTGTTAGATCATGGAGAGATTTCTATAGGGTTCCACTGAAAACCACCATTGCTGATTTTTCAGGCTGTAACCATGCTGTCAGCTGGCTCATACAGTCACACAAACTTAATGTAAATCTTATATGTGTGTATATGTGTATATGATAATGTGTATATAATCTTGAAGCAATCAACTTTCCAAAACCATTATGTGTTGACTCTTCTGGCATACCCTAGTAAGTGCTGTCTTTAAAAATGAGTTTGGAGACAGTACAGAGAGGATCCAGTAGTTGACATTTGCTAAACTCTATCTGGGCGATAGAAAACATCTTTGATAAAGTATTGCCAGCACCCTTGCTGTCACGAGAGATGGAAGGAGAGGCATTGTATAGCTGTGAAGTAATAATCTTCACACACTTGTCTCCATGGATACTATTCTTCCACATTGTGTTCATAGGAGAGCACATTGCTTTATGGGACATTCAGAGAAATTGTATGAGAGTATACTGAAATACTGAGCTATTACAGTGTGTTCAGTTTTACATCAGGAAGTCCTGACATCTAATGCTAATAATGCATTTGTCTCCTAGGTTGAAGGGGACCAGCTGCCTCCAGGTCACACAGTCAGTCAATATGAGACCTGTAAGATCAGGACCATCAAAGCTGGCACGCTGGAGAAGCTTGTGGAGAACCTGCTGACGGCTTTTGGGGACAATGACTTTACCTATATCAGCATCTTCCTGTCGACATACCGGGGCTTTGCCTCCACTAAGGAAGTGCTGGAGTTGCTGCTGGACAGGTGAGACTGGAGGACTGGTGCTGATGCCAGCCTAAGGCTGCACTCAGGGAACAGAGTGTGGCTCAGTATCGAATGCTGGAAGCGGGAGTGAGGAGAGATTAGCTGAAAAGGGCAGCCTTTGGAATGAGTGGCATGCAGAGTCAATTATATGCTCTGTTTCCAAGGTAAAGAAATCTCATTCAAAAAGTTCATAAAGGCTAGGATACGGTGGTACATGCTTCTAATCTTGGTACTCAGGCAACTGAGCCAGCCTGGACCACATGGCAGTGCTTTGTCTTGAGAAACAAAAAACAAAAGAAAAACGAAGCAATAATTGAAACCTATAAAAAAAAGTAAATAGAAGAATTAAAAATAGGTATTATAAACATAGATTCAACTGTTTATAAATGGCAGTTTGCTCTCTAATTTCAAATTTGATACAGATTAACTTTCACTTTTTTTAATTTTTGTACAAGTATTCAACCAGCTAGTAATCTTGTTTTGGGGACTGAATGTGCTCACACGTATAAAGTATGGTGCTCCATCCTGGATCCGGAAGAAGCAGCTGATGAATTGGGCTCTGGCAATGACAGCTGTGATTGCCAACTATCGCCATGTAGTCAGTGTTTTATGGACATGCGCATGAGTGATGTTCATGCTCCTTTTTACGAATCAGGTGTACCTGACAGTGCACACTGTAACTCACATACAGACAAATCATTTTGTTTCCCTGTACTTTTGTTTTACTTATAGTAAAACTTAGACATTTTATAAACTTATTGTTATATTGACTTGATCCTGGGACAAAGAAAACTGTCAGATGAACAATTATTTTAGAATCTGATGCTCCTCATTTAGATCCTTGTAGTCTGGGGTTTCCTGCCTAAGGAAGGAAGCTGGAGCCAATGCTTTTGTTCCACTTGTTTATATATATGTGTGTGTGTGTGTACATATATATATGTGTGTGTGTACATATATATGTGTGTGTACATATATATGTGTGTGTGTACATATATATATGTGTGTGTGTACATATATATGTGTGTGTGTACATATATATATGTGTATGTATACATATATATGTGTGTGTACATATATATGTGTGTGTGCGTATGTGTGTGTACATATATATGTGTGTGTGCGTGTGTGTGTACATATATATGTGTGTGTGTACATATATATGTGTGTGTGTACATATATATATGTGTGTGTGTACATATATATGTGTGTGTGCGTGTGTGTGTGTACATATATTTATGTGTGTGTGTGTACATATATATATGTGTGTGTATGTGTATGTGTATTTAATTTTAAAGATGTATACAATCATGTGAAAGTGTTAAAAATTCCTGTATTATAGAAGATATGAAGAGAAATATTAGTTTTCTCAAATTGCATTTTTTCTCAAGTAACACTAGATTCTAAAATATAAATATTAGTACAAAGAAAAAATTAAAGAAACCACTGTCTAAATCGGTAAACAATGCAATGTTAACAAAAATAGAAGCAATCCAAATATATGATGAAAGTTCACACAATTTAGAAAATTATAAAAGCAAAAACTGAAATTTTCTTTTCTCTTGGTTTTCTAGACTCATTGTATCTTGGTGGTTTTCTTGCATTTTTTCCCCAAAATTATGTTATGTTTGTATATCTCCTTAATATACAATATACCATATGTTATCTTCATGGCTTACTTATGTACTAGAAGTGTTTATTAGTACACTGTAGGAGGGGTACCAGGCTGGGCAGTAGCCTCAGCACTTCCTGCCTGTACAGTGTAGAGCACCTACATGATATAAAACAAATCAGACAGAGTACACAATGCATTTTACAATTTTTACTTTTACATATTTATACATTTTGGAAATATTTTTTTTCAGTGAATCAGAGAATGTAAAAGGCTTTTAATAGTGGCTAACATATGGAAGGGTCAAGAAATGTAAGTTATTATTTCAACATAAGCACATATAGGTGGCTTTTTTAACTTTTTCAATGGCTTTCTAGTACTTACTGAATTGATAATTTCATGGACAGAGAATTAAGCACTTTCTTGCTTTTAAAATTCTTTTTTTAAGAACTTGTGAGCACAATACCGCAAGGAACATCTTTACACATATGCGCTTTTTCTGGATGCTTCTTGAGACTCCTATAGGATAATCTCATAGAAGAGTCACTAGTGCAACAGGATGCATAGATTTAGAGACCTGCCAGATTGCCTTCCAGAAGGTTGCACTAGCCACACTGCTGCTCTGAGCATCTACAGCAGGCCAGCACTCGCCAGCTGGTGCTGGGCTGGCTCCTCAGCTGAGCTGTCTTTACCATGATCTGACCACTGACTGACAAGGCAATGGGATGCCAGCTCCTTGTGTTCACACTTCCTGATCATTTATTGTGTCTGAACGCTTTTCCTATCCTATACTCTTTCCCTTTGAACTATTTTAATCTAATTACTATCATCTAATTACAATTCTTTGTATATTAAAGGAATTAGATTTTTGCTTATAATTGTGGAAATGTTTTTTCCTAATTTGTTCTTTGTTTTTTAAAGTCTGTTCACTAAGTATTGGTATCTAGCTACCTTGTGTAATATTTCTGTCCGTCTTCAGAAAGGCTTTGAATGAACAACTTTCTATCCCAGGTTATGGTTTTTGACAAGAATAGATTTGTCCTCAGAGTACTGTTTAGCTTTCTGTCACTATGACACATGTCTGACAGTCAGTTTATGGATGCAGAAGGTTTTTCGTTCCGAGTTTTGGAGGTTTCAGTCTGTGATCATCTGACCTTGTTGCCTTTGGTCCTGTGACAAGTCAGTGTCATGGAGGGCTGAGCATCTCTTCTTGGGAGGGACTAAAGACTGCCAAGTAGGTACAGTCATGTCAAAATGCCACCACCTTTAGGAGCCCCACCCTCGGGATCAGGCTCTGACACAGACGTTTGTGAGGCACAGGATCCTAAACATCAGGTCACACACAGGGAAGTTATTGGGTCAGTGTTTACTTGTATGTTCACACTCAGGGACACTCACTGAAGTGTTTGTTTGTTTGTTGTTGGTTTAGGGATTTCTGAGAAGGATGTGGAAGAAATGGTCACTTTCCAGTTGCTAAATCAACTTGTTAACAAATAGCTTTTTTTAAAAAAAAAAAATGTTGCTTTTTATTTCTTTTTATTTTATACCCTTTGGGTTTTCTTGTTTGTTTGTTTGTTTATGTATGTCTGTGTGAGACTGTCAGATCCCCTGGAACTGGAGTTACAGACAGTTGTGAGCTACCATATGGGTGCTAGGAATTGAACCTGGGTTCCCTGGAAGAGTGGCCAGTGCTCTTAACTGCTGGGCCATCTCTCCAGCCCCTCAGGGACACTCAGGAAGCATATATTCTTTATGATACACTGATCTGCTCATGATGCCATGCACTAGAGTATACGGAGCTGTGCCATTTTTCCTACATGACAGTACTTGACAAAATATTAATCCTGGAATAACATAAGAATTTGGTGAGTCATTTTTATCATGGTTCTTATATACGGGCTCATATTTGTAAGTAGAAATTGGAGAATTATGTGAATTTTCTTTTTAATACTTCATAGCTGTATAAAGATGGGGCCTAGTAACTGTTGGCAGGCAGTATGCGGAAATGAAAATCTGTTCCACATTCCCTTTGAAATCGGTGACCTCTTCTCCATAGGAGGTAACTTCACTGATAATAGCACACAGATGTCCACAGTGCATGAAGGACTACACAGAAGCTCCAGCTGTCTGTCTTAAATACTGGACACACACACCAGGAATTAGAGTGTTTAGTCTCTGACTCTTATTTGATGATAGTTTTTATGTCTTTGTTCTCTGGATAGACAAATTGGGATTTTTTTTTTTTTTTAAATCAAACACTAACTGGATTACAATGATTAAATAGTAGTTCAATATGAATTCAGGTTGCGTTGCACTCAAACTATGAGCTGAAGTTTAGCTAAATGAAGAATTAAGATTTAGTCTGTACCATGTGAGGAGGCTTAAGGCTGGCTTTGAGTATGATCTCATGGTTCAGTCCGTCCTTGTTTCTGAAATGAGGGGATTAAGTGCTGAATACCTGTGCAATGTAATATGAGGAAAGCACTCTGTGAGACATCACATAGATGGGACTCGGATATAAACGATTTAGTTTCTGCCCTGAGGTGGTCCAGAGATGGAGTACTGCTATGAAGCTGCTCATGCTCTGAGGCCCCTCACTTGCAAGACTCTCCCCATGATTCTGTGTTCTTCATTTTGTATTCCTTTTCCTTGGGAGGGTCTCTCAAATTGCAAAAGCCTGTTCCATCAGACTTAGATTCACCCCAGGACCTAATATTTTCCTGCAAAAGACAAGGCTGCCATGCATGGACTAAGTACATCATCAAACACAGTGGTATAACATAGAGTTCTAATATGTGCTAGTATGGGAGTTCAAAGGAATAAATCCCATTTATTTTGCTTTCTCTGCAGAAATTTAACCTTGTCTGTGGGTGTGCCAACCTCAACAGGAATATTTCTTTCTCAGTCCATTTCTAACTTCTACTTGAAATGTTTCAGGTCTCTACAGAAATCCAGCTGTAGAGTCTGTGAAATGCTATGCTTCTAAATTGGCTGTTAGGATTTTTAACATATATAATAAAGAGGGAGCAATTTATTGTACAAACTCATCTATAGCATCTGAAATACCATTTTCGTACCAATCAGTGGGTGGACTCATTTGTGAGTCTCAGGTGGAATTCTTAAGAGGTTTCTTTTGCTGTCTGCCATGGATGGTAAAGGAATACTGAAAGCTAATGGCAGTATGTGCTAATCCGGTAATAACCAGACAAGAATAGATTCATGCAGATGTTGAATTGTTTATTTCCCACCAGAGCACGGCCTATTTGAAGTCAACCTTTGATTTCCCCTAAGACCTCGGTTGTGGCTTTTTGTGTAGGGAACTGTTTATTTTCTGGGATTTCTTTTTAATCTTTTCATAGTTCTGTTTTTTCCTTTTCTAATATGAGTCTGTGTGATTGACAAATAGACAGTGGTTTGAAATCATGAGTAGCTAATTCCACGTTTATGCTATCCTTTATTGGGGTGATGGGTACCTCACAAGGGCTCCTGTTTGCTGTGTTTTTTTTCCATGGCTCAGACTCAACTCAAGACTTTCTTTGCTTCCTTTTAATCCAAGAGGAAGTTACTTAATTAGGGTTTGACTGTGTCAGGGCTTTGAGATTTTATCTTCTCTAATGTCAAGCGTATACATCACTCAAAGCAGGTCTATTCTCTCCATTCTCCTATTTAAAGAAGTAGGGTAGTAGATGCCATTGAAAATGCCTAACCTCAAATGCTGGCTGAAGCTCACTCCAGTGATTTTCAGTGAGAACTGAGAACATCCCACAGAGGTGTGGATCCACTGTTTTCTCAGACGTTCTAATTGTTTCTGACAACTTAGTTAGCAAAATGTGGAACAGAGGGAGCCAGGTGTTCAGCAACCCTGGCCTCAGGTCAGCATGGGAAGCATCCAGTGCTCCTGCATAGCAACTGAATTTCCTCAGGAGAGAGCTCTTGGGAAACTTAAAGCTTGAAGCCATCCATACACCTATGCTTTAAGATGATAATTTTGTTTATGTCTCAGAGACAAGGCGAATCAGTAGGTCTTTAAATGAATTTCTTCCCATATCTGCTTGCCATGTATTTGCACAGACCATCTCATGCTATTTGTTTATCATAACTCTGTTTACAAATGGGAAACCCATGGCTCAGAAGCAGCCACCCATGGAACAGCAGAGGGAATTAAAAGCCACCCCGTGTAATTCAGACCCCCTCTCCCATGCCCCAGCACCTCCCATGCAAACTCCCAAAGGAGAGTGACTGCGGACCCTTCTCAGTCACCTTCCTCACCAGTTCCTCTATTCACCATCTTGGGAGCAGTTCACTACACCATCAGAACTGTCATTTGTCAGCTCATCGGTACTGATCAGCTGTTTAATTACAAGCCCCTGTGTGAACAGAGCTCGCCCCAGTTCCCACCATCTTAAATATGTAATGTGTGCTGGTGGAGAGCGACACTCAGCAAGCCAATATACAAAAAGATATATATAATTAAAACTGCTGTGACACTCATGCCTAGAAGTCCAGTGCTTGGGAGGCTGAGGCAGGAGGATCACTATGAGTTTGAGGCTAGCCTGGGATACAGACTGGGACACCATCTCAACCTCCTCCCACCAAGATGTTTTAAATTTACTTTGAAGTTTTTTTTTTTAATGCCAAAAATCCTTCCTTCCTTCAGAGTTTTGGGGTGTTTTATGGAAAAGTGACCTGTCTTTCTTTTAGTTTTGAGATTTGTATGTTAGGCATATGTACAATGGTTTAGTGGGGCATAGGAATAAAAAACGTAGATTAATTTCCAGTGTATACTCTGCCATACTTTTAAGTTTCCCTTAAAGCCTATGTGTCAGAGGCTAGTGCGATGCTGTTGGAGGGGGGCAGGGAGCTGCGGACCTTTAAGAGGTAAGCCAGGGTGAGGTCTCCAGATCATTTGGAACATGCTCTCAAGGAGGACAGGGAGCCTCCTTTGCCCTTTCACGCCCAGGCTATGAAGTAAGTGGGTTTGCTCTGCCATGGCCCCATTTGCTCAGGCAGCTGAAAACCACCACAGGGCTAACCAAGCATGGACAGGATCGAACCAAAAATTTCTCTGTAAGTTGATTAGCCCAGGTATTTGTTACAGTGAGAGAAAGCTGACTGGCTGGCTAACATCCATTCCTTCCTTGTTCCAGTCTTCTGGGAGTCGGGTTCCTTAGCCATGTGACAGCAATGTAAGGAAGGTAACATTGGTGGTGGGGTCCTTCTGAACTTGAACTTGACAGTGCAAGTAAAATTCTTACTCTAATGACTGGATCATGCCTGGTGTTTTCCTTTCTGTGGCATTTGTGAGGACCTGAGTTCCCACGATGACTTTGCCCATTCTTGGATTGCTGCCCCACCATGCCTCAGAGATGAATGCTGCTTGCAATGGAAATTCAGGAACACTGTCTGACAGATGTAAGCTATCCATGTCTGTCAGAGTGTTCTGGAAGATACAGCAGTGAATGCCACCCAGACTGTGCTCCTATCTAGTGGGAGGACATAGTCTGTGGTTGAATGAACCATCCTAATCAAGACAGTGAGGAGCAATATGTGTTTTTAGTAAATAAATAAAAAAGGTCCCCTTGGCAGGTATGAACTGGTAGTAAATTTTGTAAAAGGCATATAATATAAATCCATTCAGTTTTCAAATGCTTCCTTTGTGAATAAGCACATTTGAAATGCATGCATTATGTTACAAATGACTTATTAAACCTCACTTTAAAGAATTAAGTTTTTATTTAGTTCTGAAGTTAAACTATTCACTTGACAAACAATCTTAGATTTGTGCTGGTGTGTGGTGCCCAGAAAAGGCAAGTGATTGCTTTGTTGTCTGTTCCTTTAGGAGGAGGCAAGGTTTCCTTTTTCTTCCCTCTGTTCTTCCGGGTCAGGGGAAAGAGGCTCTCCTTAGGGAAAGCTCTAGGAATCAGGTACTGAAGTGCTCAGATTTCATCTCCTTACCACACATTCGTGAGTTTCCGGTCCTTCTGCCTGTCCTAGGAGTGATAGTGTTAATGCCTTCGGCTTTGGAAACTCTCCCTGAGTCCCTCAGGGTCAGGTCGGATGAAGTAGATGAGGATGCTGATGAGCCAGTTTTCTCTGGTACATGAAGATGTTGAGATTTAATGGCCTGTTGGTTTCTGGGTGCTCATCCCATTGATTTAGTGCAAGAACTTTCAGGAAATCCTCAACATTGCTTTCTTTTTCAGCTTAAAATGCAAATATCCTGGATATACTGATAAGGATCACAGTTTCTTAGTAAGTAAAGGGTATTTCCTTTTTATAAAGAAAAGACTCTTTTTAAATAGCCAGTTTTACTCTAGGCCTGGGTTTTGAGGGCTCTTGGACAAAGTTAAAGCCTTTGGATGTGTTTTGACTTCGAGGAGGGGAATGACAGGCTGAACTGAGGCTGCCTTTCTGTCCTGGGCCTGTGAGAATGCTGAGACTCCTGGGTGCTATAAATGAAGACGATCTATCAAAATGTCTGTTGCATAAAAAAATGAGTATTAAAAAATTGCAGGTCCATGTTTCATGAAGGGTTCATTTTCTTGCTGTTTCTTGTTCTATCAGATGCAGGAGAATGATTTAGTCCATAGAACAATAGAAGATAAAGCTTTTATAATAATTTACACATCCATCTGTGGCAGGCAAAGAGGTAGAGGAAGGAGGCCATGAGCCCTTAGGAAAGGCCCCTAAGCTGATTCTTTGTTAGAGTATGTAGAAGGGAAGCTGGTCCTGCTGACAGCTTGCTCTCCAGCTCCCTGGGACCCGTGTTGGACTTCAGACCAGGGTTAACCATTGAGCAGTCAGGTGTTGGAAGCCACCCAATTAGTGGCAGCTTGTTGCAGCCACAACAGCTAAGAAACAAGGATATCTTCTTGGGGAGATTGTCCTGGCTCATAAATGCCAAGAGCTGGATGCCCAGGTCATCTGTGGTTCCCCAGCTCAGGAAGCTCCACTGGAAGTTCAGCCCCAGCCTAAGTGAACAAGCACTGTTGCCGTTTTCTCCCTCTAACTGTGCCAATTGCTTTGGGATAACCAGAAAGCTTTACTCTGCTACTATTTTAGAATTACCTGCAGCCATAATCACACGAGGGGAACTAGAAATAAGTTTTCTCTTCCTGGCTGCTTTGATTGGCTTTGGTAACTCCATTGATTTTCTTTTTCCCCAAGTGGAGCTGCCTTCTATTTGGCTGCCCCCTGGGAATTGTCCTGCTGAGGTGGCAGAGCCCTGCTTTATGGGATGGTAATGAGGTTCTGCAAGCATAGACCTGAAGGGACCCTGTCAGAGGCTTTGCCTCAGACTGTAGCTAGGTTGGCTTTCTCTTCCCTCAGTAGGGTTTGTGAGACCTAGGAGACAAATATATTTCCTTTAAGTTAAGCAGGACCTTTTCGCTTTCCTTCCACTTTATAAATGGAGCGTATGGTGTGCAGCATGCAGTTACCTGGAATTACTCTGAAGGATTCTTTTTAAAGTTTGTGTATATTTGGAAATTAGAAAACTGATAAGAACTTGAAAGACAATGTAGATATATTTTGAGTGGTAACTGGAAAGTTTTAAATTTAACTCATAGTCCCAGGCAGCAGTTTTGATCACAGCCCCCCTTTGGAGTGTCCTAAGCGGTTTCAGAGATGGGCTAGTGGGTCAGAACATTTGTTACACAAAGCCCAAGGACTCAAGTGTGAGTCCGCAACATCCACCTGAAATGTCAGGAGTGACCATCCCACCTATAACCTCAGTGCTATGGGGTGCAGAGACAGCCCAGCTCCAGGTTCATTGAGAAACCCTATCTCAATGCCCTCAACCCCTCCCCTCTCTGGCCCCAGCATTCATTCATGCGGACATGTACCTGCTTACATTACACATACACACCTCATTCATACTTACACATACCATCCCACCCCAAGTCTATTTGCTAACACTAGAACCTTTCTTTAGAAAAAAGTGCTAATAATAATTATATACATGTAATTTAGGGGTTTCTCAAACTTTTGTAAATTTACTCAAGGATCCTGGCTTCTGTTTCTCCAAGCAGAGGGTGCCTAGGATGTTCCTGCCTTTTTTTTTTTTCCCTGTGACTTATACCTTCCTGTCTAGTAACCAACTTCACAGTGGGAACCAGGCTTTTCCAAAGTAGGCTAGGTGATCATGATCACAGTTCTTTGTCAGATCTGGGAGGTAGGAGTGCCTTCTGTGGAAGACATTATTCATGGTGCTTCAAAACAACCCAGCTGGTCTGTGTGGGATGCAGGGCAAAGCCTTGCCGGCTTCACTTAGTGTTCTGGAGCTGCATGCATGCTGTTCTCTTGAGTCAAGGTTGGCTTCTGGATATTTTTCTTGTGCCTGACTTGAGTTCTTGTGGGTCAATGAAAGGATCCCCAAGTGTTCCGAAGCTGGGATTCATCCAAAGACGTCCAGAGGTCTTTGAGTCAGCAGCTTCCTGTGTGGTCTCTCTTCCTTCACTTCCTCCTTTTTGTGGTTCAGAGTTCCCGCCTAGTATCCCTTCCTTTCTCTGCCCTCCCTAGGCTTTCTTTTATTCATAGCAGGAGCAGGTAAGCTAGTTATTGATTGCATTCAGTATCTTCCAAGTCAGGCCCAGGACTGTAGTAGGAAGCCGAAGAGAAGATTAAAACCCAGTATTGCCAGTAAGCGCCAGGCCGTCCTGTCCAGCATGCTTGTACCAGGTCTTGTCTCCTGACTATTCTGCTCTTCACACACTCACTCATCAGTGCTCCTTAAAAACCACTCTCTTGCCTCTGCGTCTTTGGACTGACTCCTTCCTGAGATCTCTGTGGCTCACTCCTTCACTGGAGGGCTTTACTTAATTGTCATGTCTCTTAATGAAACAGCAATTTCTGAACTTCCTTGGTGCCTAGACACCATCGTCTGCTTCTTCATAGTCTGTCTTACTCTGAGCATATATGAGCTGATTATGTCACAGTTCTCTATATTCCATCAGTAAAGTGTGAGCTTCATGGAAACAGATTTGGGTTATTCCCTCCTCATCATCCTTTTTTTTTTTTTTTTCCAGGTGTGTGTGTGTGTGTGTGTGTGTGTGTGTGTGTGTGTGCGCGCGCGCGTGCGCACATGTGTGTTTGGATGTGTTGAGTGTATATTGTGTGGTGTGTGGGCAAGTGTGTGCATGGGCATACAGAGCCAGGAGGAGGATGCTGGGTCCTGGCCTCTCCACCTTATGCTCTTGAGTGTCTTCCTTCCAGTGGCCCTGGAGATTGCCCCAGTAATCAGTCTCACTGTTTCTATCCCTACACAACTACTAGGGATTTGAACTGAGGTCACCATGCTCATTTAGGAAGTACTTATATCCACTTCCCTAGCCATTTCCCTACCCGGGATGCTATATTCTTGATGTCTAGAATTGCAAGTACCTGGACATAGTCCTTAATGAACACTCTCCATCCACTCGTGACTAAATGAGTCTAAGAATGAGCTCATAAGTGAGTGAGCAGGGTCCTGACATCATAAAATGAACAAGTAGAGAGGGTAGGGACTTAGCAACCCAGGGCCTGCCTGTCAAGGTTCAAATCCCTGCTGCACCTACCAGTGGTGTCTTCCAGGGTTGTTGTGTAAGTGTTCTGGGTCACGTGTTTTCCTCTGTGAAATTTGAAGAACGATGCCATCCTGTAGGATGATTATGAAAATTGAGTGAAGCAGTCTACACAAAGCAGTTCGCACAGCTCCTGGCACAGAACAAGTTATCGGTGGCTCATTTGCCAGCATCAAGTAGGACTCACAGGGTTCCTCAGGATGACTCCATGCTGACGGCTTTCATTAAGACGTTCCTGTCCCTCTACAGAGAGACAGCATCAGTGGATAACTTGAGTTCTCTGAATTACCGATGCCCTGCTCATCCCTCACTTCAGATACGCATTAGATACTTGGTCTGCTCAGATGGGTTTCAAAGAAAACCCTTAGAGATCGCTCTCCTTTATTTAAACATCATGTTTTCCCCTTCTTATTCAGATAATTTTTAGGCTACAGTAAATAATTGCTCACAGCTTTACTGTACAAGGCATTTGTAAATGTTTCTTTTTTTGCCTGGTGACAACAGAGAAAACTCATGTCCAAAGCCATCTGGCAACTTGGATTTTGATTTAAGTTTTATAAAAAGGGCACTTGCTCCGTGGTAAGCCTAAGAGGGCTGAGCTTTGATCCTAAGTCCTAAGGAGGGTTTGTGGAAATTGGAGATGACACTGTTGACAGGTTTGTCCTTGCTGTTCTTCTACCACTAATGAAGCATGCACATGCACACTCAGTTGCCCTTTTAGACTTTGTTGGGACGCAGCAAGCAGGTCAGGGAAGCATCAAAGAGGACTCCTGGTCTGGTAATCTCCACCCCAAAGCTGGATACATTGCATTTTTTCTGTAGAACGTTAATTCTCCATAATAATGAGAAAAATGCAAGGACAGTCACCCCGCCCAGTGCATTCAATTCTAGAAGGTCTCACAGCCTTTGTCTGCTCTTATTTTATTTAAAAATATTTATTTATTATGTATGCAATGTACAGAAGAGGGTACCAGATCTCATTACAGATGGTTGTGAGCCACCATGTGATTGTTGGGAATCAAACTCAGGACCTCTGGAAGAACAGCCAGTGCTCTTAACCTCTGAGCCATCTCTCCAGCCCCTCTGTCTGCTTTTAGAATAGTACATACACCTTTGCAGGTTCATTTTATTAACTTTCAGAATCTCCCTTTAAAAATCTTAAAACTTTTTTATTTTAATTTTGGATGTTTTAAATAAGCACAGCCAAAGGTTAAACGTGAATGTTTTATGATCCTAAGCCCTTAGAAATGAGAGCATAGACAGGTTAAGGCCCTGTGTGAGTAGGGGCCAGATGGTGCTTTTGCAGCCTCTGAATCAAGTACTGAGCGGTGTGTTATCACATCCTCTCTGGCCTCACTAGAGCACTTACTGCTCACTGCATATATCTTTCCTGCATCATCTGGCTGCAAGACAAGGCTTGTGTTTTGAAGAACACAAGAGTCCAATGTGCCATTCACATAAAGTTTATGTTTTATCATCTAGTGGACACCTGACAGGAACACACTGGCTGTGTGTCATATGAGAGGATGTTGAAAGCTGTAGAGAATAAGGTGGTGAAGAGGATGGTGTTAGAGTTGGGTTGCATTTTTAACAGGATGTCCAGGGAAGGCAGCAACAACACCAAAGGGCCTGAGGGAATGCCATGGGAAGCACCAGAAGCAAGTCATAGTTGTGAGGCAGAGGGAATGACTGACGGTCAGTGAGGCAGGTGAAGGCCATGGACGGGAGTGGGTGAGGAGAAATGTGGGCGTCACGGAAGAGCCTTAGATTTCAGGTCTCGTGACAGGCAGGAATGGTCTTTGCTCAGATTGGAATCATAGGAGGAGAGGGATCTGAGTGGAGAAGGGCCATGCGTGACCTGATTTCCTTGGACAGGATAGCTGTGATGACTGGGCAGAAGCCAAGAGATCAGATTAGTTAAGGGCTTTAAACCAAAGAAAGCGGTAGTTCGAGGCACGATTAAAGCAGAAGTGTTTGGACTCGGGTATGTAGTATATACAGAGCTGGAGGCTTTCCCCAGGGGCTGGATGGAGCAGGATTTGAGCAACAGGAACCTGTGCCCTTCTAACCCATGGCTGCTAATTGAGAGCTCCTGGAGGTCTCTGAGTTATTTGTAGACCATCACCTTGGCCTTGGTCCTAGCTGTAAACTGTGGACACTCTGGCAGAGAAGAGAATGCAGAGTTGTATGATCTTGGCCATTGTCAATGGTACAGGCTAATGAAATGTGCAAAATGCTTAGTCTTTCATGTCATCAACTGACAGAAGTACTCTGCGGCATCACAAGCAGGGGGAGGAGCTGAGAAAGGTATGGTGCCACCCAACCTCCACTTCAGTTCCAAAAAGAACCAAGAAAAAGCAGGAGAGCAGGAGAACTTAGAGACGAAAGAGGAAGGTCTGGAAACCTCCTTGAGCTAAAACCTCTTTGAGAAGAAAGCTTCCAGGGCGATAGGATGTGTATCTTTTCCTTGAAAGTCCAGTTCCCTGTCTATTTTCATCCCTCACTGCTCCTGGTCGCAAGATAAAAGACACTAATAGACAAATTAACATAACAAAACAAAGACCAAGTGCCCTATTTAGTAAGTCAGGGCTGCCCATAGAGATAGGAAAGCCAGGCTGCCTTGCAAATGGCCTCCTCTTCCCTAACCCTCCCCAGTATTTCCCAATTCAGCAAACCACAAAATCCTCCATGAGGTAACCTGAGGACACAGTTCACGATAATGGTGGCCAAAGGAAAGGGCCAAAAGAATCCCACTTTGTCTATTAGGAGCCTCGCTTTCCACCCCTGCCTGCCTAATGTGAGGCGAGGAGATCTTAATCTGACTGAACGCCTGTCTCAGGAAGAACAGAGGGCAGCGTGGGAACTCCTACCTAGCAGGTGCTGTGCAGGGTGAGGAGGCCAGGCTGTCAGGACCATGGAAAAATCACTGTGTGGCCAAGAAACCCATAAGGCTGATGAGTTGGAGAAAGGAAAGGAACAGGGGTGTGTGTGTGTGTGTGTGTGTGTGTGTGTGTGTGTGTGTTACCTAAAGGCATAACCTGGAATTTGTCAGAATGGTGTGATGGGGCACCAGATGGGCTGACAGTCAGTCAAAGCAGATGGTGGGCTTTTATTTTGTAAAGAATTTGTAAATCCTAGGAACAAGGAGCCATAGGGTGCTAGAGCCTCTAATCCCATTATACAAGACAAAGTGTGCTCTTTTAAAAATGTACACCCATAAATATAGAATTTCTTGTATCAAAACCTTGGGGCAACAAACAGCTTTTTAAATTCCAGGGGCTCTGTGAATTATTTCTTGACGGGAAGAGAAGCTGCGGAAATAGCCCAGCCCCTCTGAGTTAATGGTGCCTTCCTGGGGGCTGGGTGTCAGTTCACTAAATGCATACTCCCTTATTTGGCTCACAGAGCTGGGGATTGAAGCCAGGGCCTTGGGCATGTTAGGCAAAGCACTCTACCATTGAGCCACATCTCCAGTAAAATGTGACATACTAGTACAAAACCAACTAGCTCACATGTGAGATTGAAATAAAAGCTTAGCAACTGATCAACTTATTTAGTAAAAATTTGAGTCTGTAGCAAGCAAAATCTTGTAAGTACTGACTGCTTTCTCAAAAGTGGGCCTTCTCGGGACTGGGTCTAGATCAGCCTGGCTTGGTGGCGCTGCCTCACAGCTGCTTTCCTGGTGCCAGCAACACCTGACTCTGTTCCTCAGCCCTTATCTCTTTCCTAGCCTTTGAGGTCCAAGGTTATTTCCAGGATCCCTCAACACTGATCTATTCTAAAGAAGACCACACTCCCAAGTGTCTCATGGATATGTCACTTTTCACATAGGGTGGGAATAAGCTTGCGTGTTACAGCTCATGAGGAATCTGCCATCTTTATAGCATGTAACATCTGATACTCTTGCTGAGGTGAAACCCTGTTGTATAGAAAATATTACAGGACCTGTGAGTATTGAGAACATTTTAAAGAAGTGTGGTAATTAAATCCTGATTCTGTTTGGAGTGTACTATTCTGTCCATCATGGATTGTTGCCAGTGCTGCTGGCCTCCTGTTGGTGCCCCTTCATATATATTTATTGCCTTAATTACTCCTGACATGTTGTTTTGTGCTTGGAGTTACATACAGCAGCCTTCTGACTATTTCTGTTTGACTGTTTTAATCCTTAAAGGTACGGAAACCTGACAGGCACAACCTGTGAAGAAGATGGAAGTCAGTGTTCGCCAGAGTCCAGGGCCGTGATCCGGAAGTGAGTGGCTTCTTTCTCATTGGCAAGATTAGCTGAGCTCAGGGGTATGGACATGACAGAGCATGCCCACAGTCCCCGCACTGGGAAACCAGAGCAGGAGGAGCATGACTTTGAGGCCAGCCTGGGCTGTATAACTGAGACTTTCTCCAACTAAAACAAAGTATTTTAGCAGAGTGTTTTACTCCTTTGGAGTGGGTGCTGCTGTGCTGCCATGGATTCCCCGTAGTACCTACCTGCCAGGGTTGGAGGGATGCTCAGCAGGGCAGAGCATTTGTTACTTGTGCTAAGGACTCAGGTACAGTTCCCAGCATCCACATGCTGGCTCCCAACCTTCTGTAGCTCCAGTTCCAGGGGAATCTGATTTTCTCTTCTGACTTCCAAAGGCACTAGGTATGCATGGTACACAGACAAGACACTCATACAAATAAATATATAAATATATCTAAAATGTTTTTTAATTACCTATATGCCTACACTCTTGAGTAAATTATCTAATGATACTCACTGTTTACCCAGGAATAATGCATTGTTCATCTACCATTTGCCAGGCACTATTTGAAGGGACCTAAAATAAAGAAGGAAATAAAACAAGTAAACAACAGTATATAGTCTTAGCTGTTATAAAGTTTATATCTTAGCTGAGGGAGACAAAGAATAATCACAAGAGTGGAGAAGAAAACACCAATGAAGTATTTAAGACCTGATAGAACGCTGTCTCTCACAGGGTGCCAGGGAGAGACTCTCTGACCTGGTGACACTGGAGTACAGTGGTATGAGGTGTGAGGTCTGAGCAGAGAGGATGAGGAAGAGGCTCTGAGGCAGGGATACAGTGCTGTAGCAGGGAGATGCAGCCAATGGCATGGCAGGTGCTCAGGGTGGATGGAGATGCAGCCAATGGCATGGCAGGTGCTCAGGGTGGATGGAGATGCAGCCAATGGCATGGCAGGTGCTCAGGGTGGATGGAGATGCAGCCAATGGCATGGCAGGTGCTCAGGGTGGATGGAGATGCAGCCAATGGCATGGCAGGTGCTCAGGGTGGATGGAGATGCAGCCAATGGCATGGCAGGTGCTAGGATGGAACTCAGGAGTTGGTAGATAAAGGATGTGAGGGACCTACCTGGGCAGGATGGTGACTTTGATTGTGAGGAAGGTAAAAAGCACGTGGAAGGCATTGAGAACAGCACTGCAGTCTAAGTTTTTAGGCTAGCCATGGTTCTGTGTGGAAAGGAGGTTAGCAGTGGGGGCAGAGGCAAGCAGCCTGCTCAGTACCTTTACAAGGGTCCCGGCGAGGGGTGATGGGTGTCTAGACTCAAACAAGGGCTGAGGCAAGATGCTGAAACAGATGGCTTGTCTGGAAGACAGAGAGGGGCTAGGCCACCACCAAGGGCTGTAATGGAGCCTTTCTGAGACACCGGGGAAAGGGATCGAGTTCGGTGGGAGTGTGTGCCAGCGAGTGAACTAATTTTGAGGCAGTGATCCTGGTCTTGATGAGCTGTCTGGACAGTGGTATTCACTTGGACAGCCTGGGTGGTATTAAAGCCATTGTGCTGGCTACGATCCGCTGGGAACTCACGGGGAGAACCAGAGGAAAGAAGGGCTGGCCCATGGTTCCCTTTAATGTGTTTCTTGAGTTAGTGAAAATAGAAGATGTGTTGAAAGGGATTAGGGCAGCTGTGGGGGTGAGCAGAGCAGGGTGCGGGACAGGAGAGGTACCTTATAGGACATGAGGAGAGGGTTTCCAGAGGAGCTACCCACTGTGCCCAGTGCTGCCATATACTGAGTGAAGGGGGCCTGAGGGGTGACTTCCTGCCAGCAGTACTGTGGATCATAGTTGGGGGGGGCAGGTGGCTGCAGTGGGTGGAGGTGTGGCAATATGTAAATGGGGAATCAGAAATCTCACAGCACATGATGTGGGGATTAGGAAGGCATTTTGGTTTGTATGCCAGGTGTGGGTAATGAGTAATTGTTTCCACTGATGAGAATGATCTAGAAGATACTGGAAAAATCGCCATGGTGTAGGGATGGAGGCCCCTGTAGGATTATGTTCTGGAGCAGATGGGATGGATACTCTTAGATCTAAAAATAATCTCTATTGCTAAATACTCATTTGGGGCCAAAAACCAGAGAGTGGGAGCGTAATTGAGCTCTCCTGTGTAGTCTTTAATTCTCCGTAAGATTCACTAATGGTTCCCACGCTTTAAGGACCATGGGTGTGAAAGTCAGAAAGCATTCTTTTTAACCCCAAGTAGGAGCTATACACCTTACATTGCTTTTTTTTTTTTTGTAATTTTATTGCAAAAATGTAGAGAAGCGGATGTATACATTTGAAAGTCCAGGCAAGGCATGGTAGGAAGGAGAAACCGTGCCATTATTGCTAGAGGAGACAGACAAAGGGTGGAGGTGATATTTGCAGGATGCTCAAGACTTGGGCAGTGGCTGTCCAGGCAGGGGGACCAGTAGGGCCTGATCAGGGCAATTCAGTGTGTGTGGAACTATCAGAAGCAACTGAGAGTTGCTAGAACTACTTCATGGCGTTGCATGTGGGTCAGGAGAGTCTGTGGGGCTGACACTGGCTTGAGGTTACACTGTGGAGGGCTGTAATAGTTCACAAAAGGGTTTAGATTTCCCCTGATGAGCTGTGGGCCAGCTGCCATACAAGCTTTTTGTAGCTGGGAAACATTATAACATAGGCCATCAGAATGGGTTGGCCTGGATTCATCCACACCCACCATGCTTACTCCATGGTACTGAGGACCAGCGGCTCAGCATCCCGGAAGCTCTTGAGGAATAAAGGTGAACTGCTTCTGGCTCCTGGGGGAGGGGAGTGTCTGTCAAATGGCCCTTCACCGGGGTTGCATGTTAGATATCCTCCATATTGGATGTTAACATTATGATTCATAACTAGCAAAATTATAGCATGAAGTAGCAATTCAAATATTTTTATGGTTGGGGGTTCCCACAACGTGAAGACCCGTATTAAAGGGTCATGATATTAGGAGGTTGAGAACCACTGCTCTGGTCTGACTCAGTGGACCAGAATCTGCAGCTTCAGATTCTTTCGGAGGGCCTGAGCACTTTGGGTTTAGAAAACACAAGATTAGAGTGTTTATAATTGTTTCTGTTCATCCACAAAAAGGCACTAAAAATGATTCTCACAAGGATCCTTTTTGTAATGGGTGTTTGTGAGAATATCCAGAAGGGAAAGCTCAGAGTCCAGAGACTGGCGTGACAGGTGTGCTGACCGAGAGTGGCCTCGGCGAGAAGCACATTGCCAGCCCCTCGTGTAGGAAGCCATCAAATCTGGAGTTAGTGTTCAATTCACCACAGGAATAGCCCAGAAGAGTACAGTCTGAAACACGCCAAGAGCCTTTCTGTTTCCCAGAGGGTGTTCAGGATTAAATGGTTTGGGGGAAGCAGCAGTTCGGGAAATTGATTGTACGCTGAATGTGAAAAGCCGTGTTCATTATTTTAAAGTCCCACTGAAATTCATTGTACAGTCGGAACTGTGATGTGGGTGAGACTCCAGGCTAAGCCGTTTAAAGGGCTTTGGTTTGGAGCACATGAGATCTTAACAAAGAACTTCACACAGTGCTTCCCCGAGGGGTCCGTCATCTGGGGACAATAGTTCTTTCCCAAAGCCTACAGTGACTTGCTGGAAAGTTCTTGACCCCTTTGCTCAAACTGAGTTGCCTTTTTGAAAGAACTGTGCTTGATGAATGCACAACACTTTATTTTATAATAGGTCACTCTGTCCCCTAGACTCAGGAATGTTAAAATTCCTTCTTTCTGGTGACCTCTTTCTTTCTACCATTTCCCTTTTTTCTTTCTTCTATTTTCTGCCTCCTTTTATTAATTTGTATTCCACATCCCCATTATCATCTTATACTGTCTTTTCTTGTGTCTCTCCTGACAATGTCCATCCCTATAAATGGCCACTGCCTGTTTTCCTGAGTAGATACCAGGGAAGCGCCTCTCCCGCCTCCAGATCCATTAAGCACCCCACACCTCTGGCCCCTGACCTGGGCCAGTGAGTGGCAGCTTCCTGTTGGGCAGTGGGTGTGTAGAAAGCATGAGTTTTGGCATTAGTTCTCACAGGGTGACTTTGTCCCCAGAGGACATTGGCCAGCACTTGGAGACCCTTTGGGTGTCCCTAGGTGGGGTAGTTGCTACTGGGATCTAGTAGGTACAGGACAGGAATGATCCTGAACTTCCTATAACACACAGGACAAAGCTGTCCCTTCCATTTGATGATAAGTCATTAAATATCACTGGTGCCTTGGTAGGAAACCCTGCTACAAGTATCTGTGCTCCCCTAAGCATGTACAATCAGAAGCATTTGAGTTCCTTTATACAGTTAGATGAGTCAGGTACTGAGGTGGCTACCGCGGAGCAGCCACCCGGAGGTGAAAGGCCCGCCTCCGGCCACGTGGCCTCTGTTTGGTCCCTTTCTCTTTCTCAGTTTCAGAGGAGTCTTCATCTAAAAACTGAGCCCCTGGATCGTACAGTATCTGATTCCTTTTCAAGTCAGTGATAGCCAACATAAAATATATGTAGGTTTTCAAAAACCAAAATCAGAGATGTGGTCCAAATACCATATATGACACTTCTGAGACATTTCTCTGGCTGCTTCTCTGGCTGAGAAAACATGTTTAACAGACTGGATAAAACTGTCAGAAAAGAAGGAGCTGGGCTCTGATTTGCTTATTGACTCATGACGTCACAGCTGCTCACTGCAGCCCTGAAGAGCAGAGCTGAGACACTGTGGGGTGGGGGGCGATGATGATGATGATGGTGATGATGATGATGGTGGTGATGGTGGTGATGGTGATGATGGTGATGATGATGGTGGTGATGGTGGTGATGGTGATGATGGTGATGATGATGGTGGTGATGATGATGGTGATGGTGATGATACAGGAATGGCAGAGGCCTGCTATTGTCATTGCTGTGACTCAGTCCCTGTGACTTCAGGTGAGCAGCCTGCAGCAGGAATCTAGTGGCTTAAACATAAACACACCACTCTAGGGCCTTTAGCCTTCAGTTTTATGGACCCAGGTTGAATTGGGAGCAGGAAAGGGAATCACTATGGGATTTAATCATGGACACAAAAATGTCTAAAATGGTTTAATTTTCCAGTTTTTGCTGTAAATGGTAGTGGGACCCTTACTCTTTCTATGAGCTCCTGTGTACCAAGTGGCCAGTCGTTGCTGATGTTCCGAGTGTGAATCTCATCAAGCTAACGGGGCCATCAGGATGGAAAAGAGGAAAATAGAGATGAAGCCTTAAGATGAAAGAGTGGTTTCTGGTGTCCCTAGCTCACGCTGACTCGGGTTCTTCATGTGTTTAGAGAGTTAACAGCTTGCTCAGGGTGTCTCAGCCCGTGCACGGGACCCCTTCTGCTCTCTATATTCAGAGCTTCCCAAGTCAGCAGGCTCCACAAGAGTGTCTCAAGTTGCCAAGAATTCTGTTTCCATGGCTTCTAGTTTTTAAGACCTTTGCTACACAGTGACTTCTAGTGTCCTGACGAGGCCTATGTAGAGGAGAAGCCAGGCCAAGCTGGTTTATATCCTTGGACTCCTAAAAACGGCCCTTACTCGGGACTCAGGAAACCCACTTGCTATGAAGGAAGAAAAGAACTCTGCTCACTTTCATTCCACCTGTGCCCTCTGCACCCTTCCTGTTGACATGTTTTACACGATAAAATGCTGCCTTTATGAACAGCAAAATTCGAACCAGATAGGAAGAAGCAACTTTTCATAGGACAGATTTACTGTAGCCGTTGAACTCCAAAGCGCACAGAATATAAAGCAGGAATGGTAACCGACCAGCTATTATATCAGGAATTCTTTGAAATGTGTGCGACTGGGCTTTCTCCCTCCCTCCCTCCCTCCCTCTCCCCCCCCCTCTCTGGGAGATAGTGTGTGTATAACTTCATTTAAGAGATCTAAAACTCTCCAGGCCACGGTGCTTTACTGCTTTCCTGTAATCAGGGCTCTCTAATGTCCAAACAGCTTCTGTTTCCTTTTCTTTAATTGAGCCGCATCCCTTTCCTCCAGGTTTTCTCAGGCTCCTTACCATCACCATGCTTCATACTGTTGAAATCATCCCGTTTTCCTCTCCACTTGTTCAGAAGATACAAATGTTACTCTTGTAAACTTTCTCAGAAGCTGGAGGTAGTGTTGCTGGGCTGGCAGACAGTATTAACCCAAGATGTCGGGCGGGCAGGCACATTTTAGAGAAAAACTGGAGTCTGAAGTTATTAGTGCCTGGGGAAATTACAGCGGAAAGTATTTGAAGGCTCCTCCTGGAATGTTTGCAGTCAATAGTCATTCCAGAAAATCCAAACACCCTAAGAAGGCAATCGAAATTGAGTGTTTGTAAGGAAAAGGGGAGATTTGAGAAGGAGAAAAAAACATAAAAAAAAAAAATGAGACCTAAAACACCAAACTCAGACATAGAGATGCACACTTTAGATAGATAGCAGATCTGCAGACTTTAAGACCATCCTTGAACACACAATAAGATTCAGTCTCAATGGAAACAAATTAACAAAAACCCCCGCAGCACCAACAGAATAGTGAAAGTAGCAAAACCTCCAAACTAAAAGTTACAATGTGAAAGGAATATACATTTTCCTTTTAAGTAAAACAAAAGAAACGCAACAATATATCACATTAGAGAGAGGGTCATTGTCTTTAAATTTCCACGCAGGGCAAAGAAAGGTAGAAAACTGTAATTAAAAAAAAAAAAATCATCATAGGTCTTGTGAGATGTGGGTAGCTATCTCCAGAGCAGAAGTTGATGTTCTAATAACCAAAGAATAGTAAGATTGATGTAAATTAATTTTAAGCAGTGATTCAACACAAAAAGAAATCAGCAAGATGACAGTATTTTACTTTTTAAGGTATATTTATTATTTGTACGTGTATGGGTGCTTTGCCTGTATGTATGTCCCTGTACCACATGTGTATGAAATGCCCTAGGAGGGCAGAAGAAGTGTCAGGTCCCTGGAACTGACTGTATTTACAGGCATTTGTGAGCCTCCATGTGGGTTCTGGGAACCAAAGCTGGGTTCTCTGTTAGAACTGTTCATCAACAAGCCATCTCTCCAGCCCCGTGGCAGTGTTTTCTACTGTTGGAAAAAGTCTAACAGGTATCACAGGCAGCCGTGTCAATGGAGTCTCACCTCTGTGTAGACAGTGAAAGCCATGATTTAACCCTTGCCACGCTAGCCACCACCTTTCCTGCGTATCTGTGGTATTCTCATCTACCCAAGGCACTCTTTTAGTCAACAGGTATTTTCTTTGGCCATCACAAAAGTGCTGAGGTCTTATCCTCACTTCGTAGGCCCGTCAGTTGAAGTTTCATCAAACTTGTGTGCTCTGGCTAAGTTCAGGCAGTCAGCTCGATGCCAAGGGTTTGCAGTCACGTTTCGCTGGGCTTCCCACCTAGGTCGTTCACTCTTGGGCACGGTGTTCGCTCGTGATTGTTTTCCCCTGTTAGTACTTTACTAGTAAGACCACACTGGTACCTGGACATGCAGACAATCTGGCATTGATTCCTTTCACTCCCAATGTTGGCTTTATTATTACACCTGTGGAAGGAGATGGTCTGAGGCTCTGAGGAGAGATGAGGGAAGATGAGGTCAGTCAGGCCCTGATGGAGGAGGGCTTGCTTCCTGTCCTTGGTCCTGGCGGCACTTGACACCACCAAGGGGATTTCTGTCCATGGAGAACCGGCAGAGAACGTGAGCCGGCTTCGGCAGAGAACGTGAGCCGGCTTTAAACAGAAGCTCCCAGTGTAGAGTGGATAAACTCCGGTCTCAGACTGGGGGAACTGGGGAGGGGCATCGAGGCCTTGAAATGATCATTTTAGTGAGTGGCCATGTTCTTTTCTAATAATAGCTAGAAGTTATTGATTGCATAGGAAGGCGCACTGTATGTGCTCTAGAAAGTTTCCTAATGACCTTGCATATTGTTCTTTTGTCTACCCAGACTAGCCTGGGCTGTTGAGGAGCGTGTCCAGGGTCATACTGTAAATAAGCAAGAGCGCTTGGATTTAACCAAGGCTGTGCTCCCCACATCATGCATCCTTTAATTCTTCCCTTGTGGTAAAAATGAACATATTTCTCTTAAGTGTGGGAATGAAAGACAGATGTGTGAGTAACCTTGACTTTGAGTAATAGATTTCAGGCACATCTCACCCTGCCCTTACCTCACACGACAGGACTGTCTGCTCAGCTGTCCCTGTGTCCTTCCTCCTATTCTCGCCTTGAGGCCTTTTGTCTTGTTAACTGCCCCTCCCCACCCTGCCCGTTCACACCTCCTTGTGCTAAGATCTTGACTTTGCCTTTGTTTGCTGCCGCAGCACCACAGTGTGACAATGGAATCCGGAAGCTGAATCAAGATGACCCTGGCAGGCTGGCAGGTCCAGATAGTGGTGTTTCCGTTGCTCAGGGAAAGGGGGAGGTGGAAAGAGGAGACACTTTGTCCTCCCTTTCTTGGTTCCTTGTCATCAGGGGAACCATCTTGCTGGCAGCCTTTGCCTGCCAATCTTCCCTGAGGTGAAGGAAAATCATTCTGTGACTTGTCCGACTGCAGTTAACAAAGTACTTTACACCCCGCCAGTATGGCTTGGCAGAGACACAGCCATGTTCCTTAAGAGTGCACAGTGCTTTTGGATTGCTCCTTCCCCTGTTTGCTCTAGGCAGTGGGTGATCAAGTCTGTAGAGACTGCCCTAGAATAAGGAAACATTCTGCTGTTTATCCAAAAGTTCCTGTGTCTTATCTTCTGGCAGTGATTAAGTATAATTTGTTATCATCTCAAATAGATTCTAGAGCAGAAAAAAATAACCTCCAAATGAATAGTGTTATTCTTTTTTTGTATCAATAATTTTACTTTGGCAATTACATGTCATGGAAGAGATGATGTGATGTACCCCCAAAACTTTACATTAAACTTATTAATTCTAGAGTGATGAGTTGCCATTGGAATTTTAGGATAATTTTCTATCTTTATTCACACTCTCTGGGTTTGTCACATCTGGCCTTGGAGCACAGCTGCTGCCTTGGTACCTACCCTGTGAGTCCTTGACTGGGGAGTTTGGCCTGTTTCCCCAGGCTCCTGCCTAGGGCACCTCGCTAGCCAGCTGTTACCAAGTATGACCTGAGCTTACCGAGAAGTTCATGAGCAAAGCATGTGTCACCTGACATGGCATGTGTCACTCTGCTGCACAGTGCTCAAGCCCACTCATTGTTCAACGTCTCTCCTCAAAACCTTTGCTTACAGTGCTGCCACCGATTTCCCTGTATCCTTAAGATCTCAGCTCCTAGGGAGACTCCCCTGAAGCTTGGCCAGGCCCCCTGTAACAGCCAGTACTTCCCTGGATCCCTGCCCCTACTGTGACACTTACCACATAGTTAGTAGTGGAAGTGGGAAATAAAGAACACTGTGCTAGTTTTGTTAGTCACACTGATTCTCCTCCTTAGGGTCTCTCTAAGCTTGACTTAGCAGGCCCCACACGGACCTCACACACCTCCGATTATATGTGTTCCTTTCCCCATAGGCTTTTCCAATAGGCAGGGAGGGTGATTCTGGCCAAGGATGCTCTCAGGGTTGGCTGTTGTTGGTGGTCACTCATCTGGCATGTCTACTGAGATGTATACCTCCTTTTAGGACAGACGAGTTCTACTCTATGACCCACCCAAGAGTTGCATTGGAAAAGAAGCATCAGTGTTCTACCTTAAAGTAGACCGTGGCACAGTCTTAATCTTGCCACCTGCTTTTAGTACTCTCTAGTCTTCATACATCATTGAAGACTGTCTTCTGGCTAATACTCTAGTTTGGATGTCTTTGAATTGCTCCGTCTTAGTGTGTCCTTTGGAGGGTGTGTGCATGTGTATGTCTTCGTATGTGATTATGATCCTGCCTACAAGTGCATGTGCAGTATTTGTTCAAAGCTATGACCTTCTTCCAGCAGGTGTGGGCCACAAATGTTTGTCCCTGTGAGTGATGGCACATTCTTTGAGTTGACTTCTGTGAGTTGATCTCGCCATCCATGTATCCTTTTGGGTCCCATCCTTCTGTGACCTTTGGTAGGTCATTGTAATCATACAATCAGCTGTGTCTCTCGTGGTATCTCAGAAGGTCCCATTGATGTGTCATTTGAAATCACAACTGATCAGTGCCGGATTGATGTAGTCCGGTGTTTTCTGTCCTTTCTCTAGCTGGGAGTCCGGGAGACTAAGGGAGCAAACTCTCCATGTTGACAGTGGTCCTGCTGGTGAGGAGCAGTGCTGCCCTCCCCCAGCCCTTCTTGTTCTGTGCACAGGGGCGGCGAGTGACACACTTCACCTGCACAGTTGTGACTGCAGCCAGGGTCTCCCTTCCTGGCTCTCTGAGCCTCTCATTCAGTCCTGGTGAGAAGAGGACCCAGGCAGGGAGGGCAGAAAAGCCGCTGTCCCCTTTCCTTGGTCCTGTTTTCGATGTCACTTTCCTTCTTGGAATCTTAACAGCCCCACATTTGTCTCTGATGCTTGTTCTATCAAGAATGGAAAGTTTCTTCCCAGGCCTGGCAAACATAAGGCTACTGTGAGCCTCGGGCAAGGGTCCAGGCCTTTCCAGAAACCCTCCTTCCTTGGCACACTGAGCAGCCTGCTGATCGGAGGGCAAGGGTCCACTTGTGTTTAATTATGCTGTGTCTGTTTTTCTCTTCTCTGGTTTCTTCCTTCTCCCCCTTTGTTCCTGCCTAGGATTGCAATGAACTTCAAAGCCTCCTCCATCTAAGCTACAGCAAGGTCACTGTTAGAGCAGATAGATACAGAACTTGCTCACCACAGGGAGGTAAAAATGTTAGACTAAGAACAGAATGGGCGTTAGTGTCATACGGACCAAAGTCATGCCCAGGTCTGAATCTGTGACTTTTCTTGGGTGTTGACTACTTGATATGCTTTGGGGAACCACTCACAGAAGTACACAGTCATAAACCAAGACTTAGCTTAGAATCACAAGAACCTGAAAATTATTTAAATATCTGCCTGCAGTAGAAGAATTCTTAAATTCTTAGATGTGCGCCCATGCAGTAGGACACAGTGTTCATGAGAAACCATAAAATAACTCTAGAGCCAGTGACTGGAGAGGTGTCTGTAACATACAGATAAATGAAAAAATGTTGATTTATTTATTTATTTACATCTGCATATCGTATATACTGAACATGTGTGTATAGGCACAGAAATGCCTAGAAATATATACTATAAACTAGTAAACCATGGGCTTGGAATGGGGATGGAAAGTAAATATGAATTATTATTTTACAGTTTTATGATTTTAAAACGAGCAAATTACTGTTCAGCAGTAACTGGTGCAGTAATATCACCACCTTACCCATAAGTTAAGATCTGTTCTTTTCCTTATTTCCCTTTCCTTCCCTTTCCTTGATCCCCTCCCCTTTGCATCGTTGAGACAAGATTTCATTTTGTAACCCAGGCTGACCTCCTGCCTCAGCCTCCAGAGGTCTGGGATTACAGCCATGTTTTACCTTATTGTTAGCTCTGTGTTCCTTTTGACTTCTGTAGTGTGATGTGGAATTGCCACCCCTCCCCTTTGTGTGTGTGTGTGTGTGTGTGTGTGTGTGTGTGTGTGTGTGTGTGGTTTTCATCAGTACCATTGGAAGACTGTATTCTCACTGAAATAGGGAGAGAGTAGTGATCAACTCTCTTTTATTTTAGGAACCACAGAAGTGTTCTTCAGTAAGACTCTGGATGTTTATGCAAATGTCAGTGTTCTGGTGTGTATCCTAACTATGGAGCCCTTATGATTCTAGGCTTACTGCTTATCCAAAGGAAAGGAAATTACTCACAAATTATATTTTTGTTATAAAAATTAAACATTAGATGATAACTTGATTTTTCTTTTATTCTCTGACAGTTTCATCCATGTATTTGCATCTTTATTATACCCACCCTGCGTCTCCCCTTCCTCACCTGCCTGACACCTCCCAGCCTCTGTGGTCCCTCCCATTGTTCTTTAATATCTTACTAGGTCCAGTTAGTGGACTTCTGGAATATTAACTGCTGACAAATATTTAAAACTGTGATATTTCTGTTTGATAACAAAAGGAGCAATAATTAATATAGTGTAAGGACCCTCAATATATAAAGCCATTGAGTTTATTGTAATAATGTATTCTTTCTTTGATATGTTAAATATTTAATAAAACACAAAGTATCAAGAAATCAACACCCAGTCAAAAAGTAGACAATATAGCTCAAAAATTTCTTAATCTTTGAGTACAAGGCCAAACAGCTGGGCTTCAATAGCACACACCTTTAATCCCAACACACACACACACACACACACAAAAAGCCTAAAAAATGACCTATGCCCTTAATCCCATAACTTCAAAGACAAAACTTTCTGTGTTTCTATGAGTTCATGGCTGACTACCAAATAAAATAATTCCTATCTTTAATCCTAACAAATAAAATACAGCTAACAAAAAAAGTATATTTAAGGCGACATAAAAAAAACCAACAAAACCAAAAACAAGACTAAAAAAGTTAAAAAAATAACTAAATAAAATTTGATTATAATATTTTCTCTCTCTAATATTTTAGGTTTTATTAAATATTTAACATATCACCACCTCTCTCTCTCTTTCTTTCTCTCTCTTTCTGTCTTTGAGACAAAGTCTTACTATGTAGCCCTGGCTGCCTTGGAACTCATTATGTAGACCAGGCTGGCATCAAACTCACAGAGATCCATGCCTCCTGAGGGCTGGGATTACAGGCATGTATGCTACTATGCCCAGCTCATGTTTTCAATTTTAATTCAAAGCCCAAGTTACATTCTGTCAGCTTTCTGGAGAGAAAATAAAGTTTTTTCTATTTTTAGTTTTTGCTAAAAGTAAAATTTTATTTAATTTAGAGCATTGAATTATTTCTATTATTTTGATAGTTTAATGTCATTTGTTCCATATAGATGATTGAACATTTATTAGCAATTCCAGATGTCATAATGTCTACAATATTGGTACAGTGGTATACAGAGTGGAGAAGCAGTCGGTATGGAGATATTCCTGCCACAAAAGCTAGGTTTTCTGTGGACTTCTGTGGCTGGCATGCCTTAACTGCAGTGGAGCTCTTTGTTATGGAGTGACAGCGTTGAAGTTAAGACACAGTGACAGCAGCTGTAGCTCTGCACAGTAGATAGTAATGTCTACTCTAGTTTTTAATTGTCTAAACAATTTGTCAGAAGTACAGTAGATAATTATAATTTTCCTTTTTTTGTGATTCTATGGACCAAATCCAGACATACCTTGTGCATGTCAGACAAATGTTGTACCATTGACTTGCATTCCAAACCCTCTAAAAACATTTTGTGGTTGTGGAGAGAGAGATAACTCAGGCTGTACGATGCTTGCTACACAAGCATTAGGGCCTGGGTGGATCCTCAGCACCTGTGTTTTGATTTTGTTTTTTTTTTTAAGTTGGACATGGTGAAATGTGTCCATCACCCCAATGCTGAGGAAGCGGAGACAAAAGAATTTCTAGAGGCAGCTGGCCAGCCAGCCTAGCCTAATGATGATCCCAAATCTCAGTGAGGGACCCATCTCAACAGAATAGACGAATCCTACAGGGTGACACTGGGGATTAATCTCTGACCTACACGTGCTTTTGTGGGTGAAAGAATGCTGTGTGTGTAGCTAGACTAAGTGTGGTTTCTTTGCCCTGGTTTCTCCTGTTAATATCTTCAGCAAGCATCAGTGAACAGTCTTTCCTATGAGGCTCTAACTTTAGGGAGGCAGAGCATCTATCTGGGTTTGGAAAAGGGACCACAGCCTGGCATGGATCTGGCTCTGAAGTGCCTTTGAAGTCTTCTTTGAATATGAGGCATGGAATAATGGTACTCCAAACAGTTGAGCCCTTAGTCCTTGCTCTGACTGTGCTCTCCAAGGGGGTGCTCTCATCCTGTGTTACTCGGGTATGTTTGTAGCATGCCAAGCACCCAGAATGACCTTGGCTGTCTTCTCTGAGCTCTGGTACCTGGTGACCTTTGTGCATCCATAAGAAGAAACCTTGTTGCAGCAGTGTGACTTACTATGTTTTGGGTTTTTTGGTTTTTTTCATCCATTTAAACTTTCAGAGACCTAACTTCACCCTGTAGTTCCTGACATGTGTTTTTGTTGTAATTTGAGACATGAAGGGATAACTTTATGAGGAATCTTTATGCTTATGCTGAAGTCCCAGTGACGTTTATAAGATTAAACTTACTCATCCCCCCCATCCCAACACAGACATTTCTCTTCACCAGATGGATTTCTGGCCTGAAGTATCTCCTAAAATATCAATATGTTTAGTTTCATGTTTCTTTTTCTGTTTTATTACATTATTCATTTATTTGTGTGTGAGTCTGAAGGGGTGACCTGAGCAAACTACCACACAGGTGTAGAGGCCGAGGACTGCTTTTGAGTTGCTTTCTCCTTCCATTGTGTGGGACCCAGGCATCGGACTCAGGTCATTGGGCCTGGTAGAAAGTGTCTCACTCACTTCATCATTCTCACAGCCTGGTTTTGTAGTCTTTAATTTGAGCAAATTCACAATTAGTGGATTGTGTTCGAATTTCTTGGAAACTTCTTTTGGAACTCATTAAACCCTCTCCTCATTTGCCTGCCTTGGATGGATTTTTCTAACAATAAAACATTATCAATCCCCCCAAACCCCCTTCACCTATGAATGTGGTGTCCAGGGCTTGTCCTGAGTCCCACAGGCATTTGGATTCAGTGGCTCCATCTCTCTTTTCCAGTGCCATCGCGTCCATCCTGCGGGCCTGGCTTGACCAGTGTGCGGAGGACTTCCGGGAACCCCCTCACTTTCCTTGCCTGCAGAAGCTGCTGGAATATCTCAGCCGGATGATGCCGGGCTCTGACCCAGAGAGGAGAGCACAAAATCTTCTTGAACAATTTCAAAAGCAGGAAGTGGATTCTGACAGTGAGTATCTGTTTGATCCCAGGGAAATACCCAGATTGGGATTCTGCAACATGGAGGTTACCCATTGGTTGGCTAAATATAAAACCTTCGTACCCTCAGAAAACTTTGGTAGGTGTAAAATTATTGAAGTGTTAACTCGGAGCCTTAAAGTTCTAGAGTGAAAAGAGGGATCTTTAATACTGACTCCATGATTTTACAGATTAAATTGTGAACCTGCTCAGAGGAGCTAAGCCACTTCCTGGGGTCCCTTTTGTTATCAAGAATAGAGTGACCTTGAGTTTTTAATTTTTAGCTTTCCCTTGTCAACATGGGCCATGCTGAACATGAACGGGCTACTTACTCTCTGTCTAATGTGTTCCATCAGATGTAAGCCTGTCATAAACAACGACACCATAGGACAGGAGAGGATCCAAGCCCATTTCCCTCTCCCAAGAGCCCAGAGGAGGTGTTTCTCCTTTGCCCTGGAAAGCATTACTGTAATGTGTCCCTGCAGCGTAGATTACCGTCATCTACTCTCTCTAATACCACATCAAAGGAAGTCTCTGAGGCTGTTTTTTCCTATTGGAGGCTGACCTCTCATTTCCAAGGACAAATGCAGGGGCCACCACTGCTGGCCATAGAGTGTGCTGACTGCCAAGCTCTGAAGGAATTAGTCAAGAGGTTCCATCAGGCTTCCAGCATGATGATACACCCTTTCACTGAGGTGCCGGTAACAGTTTCCATGGCAGCTGACCCACTTGGAACTTCGGATGGGCACTTCCTTGAAGTAATGCCTGATTTCCTCAGTGAGGGAAAGGAAATTGGTCCTAACACAGATAAGGGATGCTACCCCAGAGCCAAAGAAAATACAGTAACTCTGAATTCCATTGCACCCCTTGAATGGTTTGTGTGTATTGGGGAGCGGAGAAGGGGAATGCAATTGCATCATTTGGCTCCCATTGCCAAAGGCTTTGTATCTCAGATGACTTCATCTGCCCGGAATGCCTGAATACCCGGGAAGCTCCAGCTGCCAGACCTCAGCTCCCTTCAGGGCCTCCAGCCCAGCTTTGCGCTGGAGTGGAAAATGCTGGTGCTGTTGCTGCATTGGAGTGCAGCTCTTCCCACTGGGGCTGACTGGCTCCAAGCCTAATTGGGGAACCAGTGGGACCAGTCCTTGGTTGTCTCCAGGCTGGGACTGGAAGGCAGAGCTCTTTTGGCAGGCAGAGGCAGGGACTAGGGAGGTGGCCTTACTTCACAAAACCTTTTAGACAATATCAAAGCATGAATCTTTTCCAAAGCATGGGCAATCCTTATCAGGAACGTTCCAGGCCTGCTTATGAAGTGCAGGAGACATTCCTGAGTAGGGGTATTGGGAGCTTGTTTCCCTGTGTCCACCCTTTATGTCACTAGTGAAAGTAGCAAGCTTCCTCATGTGTTTTCAGAAGAAAAACTATGCTTAGAATTTTTACACACCTTGAGAGAGTCAGGAGCTGGAGCAGTGAGATAATAGGCCAAGTCCCAGAGAGAAAGGGTTATAGTTTTCACACAGTTACATTCTAGGTGCACACCAGACTTCCGAGTGCTCAAATGAAGGAATGAATGAGTGAGTGAATGAGTGATGTTATTCTTACCATTATCCTTGGTTGAAACTGGACAGCCTCTGCATTCTTCACAGGGGCTGTGGTACACTGTAGTTGTCAAGAGGGATGGAACCTTTCTTTGGCACGTCAGACTTCTTCCTTTTCCACAGGATGAGAGAGTACCTGAGGTGGATGGAGGGCAAGTCGTGAAATCAGGATGTAGCATACTGCGCAGGGTGATTTAGCTCTTTAACTGGGGCTTCCTTATAGCCGAGATAATAGGAATAGGTAGTGCTGATCTCTTACCTTTTCCAGATGTAACCTAACCCATTCATATCACAACCGTCAGCTCCAAGGACCAGGGCCAGTCCTGGAATCCCAGTGCTGCCTCTAGAGTGGGCAGGGAGCATGGTACCTGACAAGGAAAGTGGTTTGGGTCTCACTTTGGGCACCCCATTTCTCATAGGTAGTTTAGAAGAAGCTGTATGGATCTAATGATGCCAGATACCTACCAATGTTCATTCAAAAGAGACAAGGCTTAAAATGTAAACATGAGGGAATGGACAGAAGAGACTTTTCTGCCGAGAAGTCACTGTGTGCAGCTAGGATGCCCCATCTTCGCCCCCTTGAGCAAAGGCAGGTTGACAGGGATGAGGTCCGGAAAGAGTTCAGAACAGAGAGAAGATTCTAGTAGGGGACTTTGAAGGCTGGAGGCTCCTGCAGCCAGGCAGGGTATTCATTAATGGGTAATGATCTTGGACTTCTTCAGGCTATGACTCTTGTAACTGTCTGATGATTGATGATCAGCTATGTGGGTTCCAGTGCATTTAGTTTAAACTCACTCGATCTTTTGTGCGCACTCAAGGTGGAGCTGAATGGCAGCTCGGAGTGTCGGAGAGGGCAAATTATTTTTTGAAGTTCTAAGGGTCTCACACACATCTCTGAAACCCAAATGGCCTGCTCTACCCACTAAACCTGGCCTGCTTCCTGCTCAGTCTTTCAGGCGTCTGGTTCTGGATTGTGTGGCTGGGGTGAAGGTCGTAGCTGGGTTAGTTCCGGAAGTGATGGTGGTGTTGGTGGGAGCCCGGATGAGGGCTGTGTTCAACTTTGCTTCTGCAGTCTTTGCCTAGGCTAGCCCCTGAATGACTTCTCAGAGATAGCTCAAGGCCTCTGGGCTTAAAAAGAATGAACACAGAGGATTGGACTTTCATTTTGCTCCGATATATCTCTATCTGTGGTTTTCTAAGAGTTAGCTCTCTTCTTTCTGAATGAAAGAAGTGTAGATTGGCGCCATGAACAAGGCTGTATGTGGCACCTATTTACTGATTGCCCCTGCATTGTGGACAGATGGATTTCTCCACACCAGCTCCTTTAGCCTGGAAGAGGAAGAGGAAGCAGAGAGCGGAGGGTCAGCAGAATTCACGGGCTTCTCAGAAGATCTGGTGGCGGAGCAGCTGACCTACATGGACGCGGTAGGTCTCTTCCGTATCTCAGATAGGCTTCCACTTGAAACATTAGGATTGGGCGGTGGGCGGGCAACACTGTGTAATGTGCTAGAAATCCTTTTGAATCTTTGAGAGAGTCCGTGGCTGTAAAGGGAGAGTTAAGATGCTGTGTGAATCACTCATGTGAATAATTCAAGCCCCAGCTCCCCTTGCAGCCCTGGGTGAAAGTGCATTTTCCTCGGGGCTCAGGTCACAGGGGGAAGTAAGAATTCTAATCCTAGTGAAACAGAATCTACCCTCTTCTGTGGGTATTTCTCTCCCTTCGGACTCATAAATATTTCAAGAGCCGAACTGTTTATTTGGAGGATTGTAACGGGGTCAAAGCACAAGTTAGGATGAAGTAAATTCATTGAATCCACATGTGACTGTATCTGGCCGCCTGTTTCCACGTGTGCTTCCTGCACATTTGAATTTTGACTGATCCTGTGTGCTGTGCTAGTCACATCCTGAGCTCCAACTTTGCTGGAAACCTAGCTAAAGGATTGGTGACTATCATGGTGGTTTCACTCTCTTATGCACCTACCCGAGTTCTGCCACATTTGCAGCCTGTGAAATGGCCAATATTCCCATCTAATGGGAAAACCGAGTATAGAAAGCAGATTGTCTCTATGGACCGCATGCTGGCCATCTTTCTTTTCTTTTTTTTTTTTTTTTTTTTTTTTTTTTTTTTTTTTTTTTTTTTTTTTTTTTTTTTTTTTTTTTTTTTTTTTTTTTTTTTTTTTTTACCAACTTTTACACATCTTATACTAAGTTGTACAAATGAGAATGTATTCTATTTAACTTTTTTTTTGGTTTTACAACTAGTAGAATAAAGGAAAGATGAAAATTATCTTATTTTTATTGCTTTAAAGAAAAGACCTGGAAACTAGGCTTTAGGTCCCCCATTCTTCTGTGTAGCATGTGAAGTTGAATTCCCCCCTTTCTGTTAGCTTCTTTCTCTGCTTTGAAAAATAAGGAACAGTCCCATTGAAAGGTGTGATATGGGCTATGTTTATGTGGACTTCTTTTTAGGTGGTCCGAGAGCATCTGTTTGCATGGTAGACAGCTGGTGGTTCCTGAGTGTCCAGAACACTCCATATGATTTTGAGGTTAAAATGATCATTGCCTCTCTTCATTTTTGATTAGTAGCACAGATCTTAACAGAGTTACTTGACTTTCTGTACAAGATATGTAAATTAAAAATGGCCTTGGTTATTTTCATTTTCTTTTGGTCAGTTTTTTTCTTAGTTAAGCAAATTTGAAAGATGATATGGGGTCATGGCGGCTCATGCCTTTAATTCCAGTTCTAGGGAGGCAGAAGCAGGTGGACCTCTGTGAGTTCGAGACCAGTCTGCTATCCATAGTGAGTTCTAGGATAGGACAGCCAGGACTGCATAGAGAGATCTCGTTTTCAAAACAAACAAACAAAGCAAAAACATTAACAAACAAACACCATGCAACAAGTCAAGCATAAAAAGATGACTTACCACTTAGAAAACACCGACTTGCAGATATCTGGATGACGTGTTGGTAAAGCATTGGTGTTTTTGTTAGCTTTAATTCCTCTTTTGTTTCAGCAACTATTCAAGAAGGTAGTGCCTCACCACTGCCTGGGCTGCATTTGGTCTCAGAGGGATAAAAAGGAAAACAAGCATCTGGCTCCTACGATCCGTGCCACCATCTCTCAGTTTAACACCCTCACCAAATGTGTCGTCAGCACCATCCTGGGCAGCAAAGAACTCAAAACGCAGCAGAGAGCCAGAGTCATCGAGAAGTGGATTAACATTGCTCACGTAATTGTCTTATTAAAAAAAAAAAAATCTTTGGGTCTGTAGATGGCCTTCCTGAGGCCCTGTGACTCCAGACCCGAGTTCTCAGAGATGAATTATGCTCTGTTGAGGCTCAGAATCCAGTCTGCTACATTTTACATGTCACATGACTAACATCATGTACAGAAAGGCCCGATCTCCAAGTCATTGTTTTATTTTATGAGTTCCTAGTGTGTTTGAGTTCCAGTATTATATACCTGAGGGATATAACAAGATAGACCACAATTGATTTAGCTGTATAGGAGCCAGACCTACTGAAATGACCTCCACTTGTACAAGAGAGGGATCAGCAATATGAATGTTATAGATGTGGAGGAGAGAAAAGTTACCCCTACCCCTGAGTAAGGTAGTCAAGGAAGTCAGCATGAATGAATTTAGCTTTATCTATTCAAGAGTAGGATTCTTCTAGGTAAGAAGAAGCTACAGTAAAAGCTGAAAAAAATGATTGTGAAATTAGTTAATATATAAAAGCTCTATAGGTTTATTATGGTCTGGGCCTTGGTTAACCCTCAACCAAGACATTTTGCTTCATGTCCCATCTGATGCATTTCCCCCCTGAGCCTTGTGTGTTGGGCACAACACCCGAATCCTTCACATTCTCTCTTATTGCCTTGACCAAAAAGTAAAGCCATCACAGTTCCAGAGAATCCACTCCTTTTTGAGTCTTTAGATGGCCTCCCACCCCACACATGCTACAGTCTGAGAGACATGAGCAAGAAGCACAACTTCCATCTCCTCTGTTCTAAATCAAACTTAGTTCTCCACAAAATGATTTGAGGAAATTTGACACTAGCTTGGGATGTCTCTTTCTTCTTAGAATTGTAAGAAAATATTTTTGCCACAACATTTATATCTCAAAAGTAATGTCTCTGTGTCCAAATTCATTGACCTACTTAGCAAAAACATAGCATCCCTGTGTGTGGTGTAGTGTGGCTCAAATAATAACTTTCGGTTGAAGTTAAATATAGATTGTGTATTTACATGTTTAAAAACAACTGTGGATAACGCAGAATATTCCACATCCCATAGCATGTGTACAAATTCAGGAGACTTTATTCTCGCTGTTACCGTGGGCTTTTCCCTTAGTGTTGAATATGTTATGTCTCTTGAAATTGTGTAGAATAACTATAAAATGCTGAAACTGACAGGCGATTTTCTGCCAAGATTTATTTTATTCTTCCCTCATTAGTCACAGTTGATTTCTATTGGAAAAAAGTTTGAAAAGTGATTATTAATTTTACATGTAGAAACAATTTCTGACCTAATATGGGTGTGTATTCTTGGCCTGGCCTCTGCGCTGCATTCTTGGTTTTGCATTGCATCTTTTGGAATATGTCTCCTTTTCTAGAAACATGCCTGGATGCTTCATGTGTTCCCTTAAGCCCTTAGCCTTAGCCTGTTACTGAATAATGCGTTCCATATGCTTGTTACGATGGACATGATATATCAGGGCCTGGGTGTCTTTATTTATTGCAAGTTTCCTGATTTTCAGAACATAATTTTGGGATGCTGAACCTTTGTTGAACCATGCTGTCAGAGTGTGGTTTCCAGACAGCATCAGCTCTACATACTCCCTTCTCCTCCCTCCCTCCCTCCTCCCTCCCCTCCCTCCCCTCCCTCCCCCTCTC
>PVIH01014533.1:0-53380 GCA_004025045.1 Sigmodon hispidus | reverse complement strand
AAGATTTTCACCAACCCTACAAGTGACAGAGGACTGATCTCTAAGGTATATAAAGAGCTCAAGAATTTAGATCACAAAACCTTGAATAACCCTATCAAAAAATGGGGTTCAGATCTAAAAAGGGAATTCTCAGCAGAGGAACTACGAATGGCTGAAAGACACCTGAAAAAGTGCTCTTCATCTTTAGCCATCAGAGAAAGGCAAATCAAAACAACTTTGAGATACCACCTAACACCTGTTAGAATGGCTAAGATGAAAGGTACAGATGACACCCTATGCTGGAGAGGATGTGGAGCAAGGGGAACACTCCTCCATTGTTGGTGGGATTGTAAGCTTGTCCAGCCACTTTGGAATACAATATGGAGGTTTCTCAGAAAATTGAGAATCAATCTCCCCAAGGACCCAGCAATACCACTTCTGGGTGTATACCCTAAAGAGGCACATTCACACTTCAAAGGTATTAGCTCAACTATGTTCATAGCAGCATTATTTATAATAGCAAGAACCTGGAAACAACCTAGATGTCCCTCAACTGAAGAATGGATTAACAAACTGTGGTACATCTACACAATGGAATACTACTCGGCAGTAAGAAAAAATGATATCCTAAAATTCACAGGCAAATGGATGGATTTGGAGAATATCCTCCTGAGTGAAGTATCATAAACTCAGAGAGATAAGCAGGGGATGTACTCACTCACTAGGGGTCTCTAAACAAACAAACAAGAAAAAAAAAAGCCAAACATGCCCAAGCGGCAAACTACAACCACTGAATAGCTTGGGATCAGAAACACCCTGGACTGACCCTTCAAACCCCAGTCCATCTATAGGAACATCTGACTCACTCTTGAGGGAGGGGGGACAAAACTGGATTTGGCCGGGAGTGAAGACTGATCCAAGCATTGTTGGGCCAGTGTGACCATAGGACTGTCTCCTCCCTGCCAAGGGAGGGGATGGGGAGTTGCAGAGAAGAAAAATGATCAGATGGGGTGGGAGGGGGAAGAGACCTTCAATAAGGATATACAGGGATGGAAAAAAAATTCAGAGGGAAAACTGAACACAAAGAAAATATATGTGTAGTAATCTTATTTGCATTTCCACCCTAGATAAGCCATGCTTATGATTATTATCCTCTGTATAGTTATTGTTAACTCTTCGGCATTTTTTTTTTAATTCTTTTTACTTTTGTTTTTTGATAAATACAAAATAAAGAAAAAAAAGACAAAAAAAAAAAAAGAAATGCAGGGCTGGTTTAACATACGAAAAACTGTAAATGTTATCCATCATATAAACAAATTAAAGAAACAAAACCACATGATCATATTCTTAGATGCTGAAAAAGCCTTTGACAAAATCCAACACTCCTTATGATAAAAGCCCCGGAGAGATCAGGAATACAGGAAGAATACCTAAATATAATAAAGGTGATTTACAAAAAGCCAACCGCCAGCATCCAACTTAATGGAGAATAACTCAAAGCAATCCACTAAAATCAGGAACTAGACAAGGATGTCCTCTCTCCCCTTATCTAATCAATATAGTTCTCGAAATTTTAAGGGTTTTTAAAACAAAGACACATTTAAAACTACCTCAGGGACACTTTGAAACTTATTTGAGTTCTCTCTCTTCAAGATTATATGGTCAGTTGAGTTTAATTATGATGTATTTACTTCTTCAGCTCACTGGATATACATATTTACTGTAGTTCAATTATTATAAGCAATTAACACCTGACTATGATAAGATACATTACTTAAATTATTTTTAGATTTCAAAGTAGAGCATGCCTGTAAGGATTTCCACTTGCTTGGAAGCAGAATTGTTTTTTGTGTTGTCTGCTAGGAATTCATTCATGTTATTATTTCACCTAATAAATTTAATTTTTAATGAGTAAAACTGAGGAAGTCAGAATAATCTTCTTGTTTTCAATTCTAAAACTTAAGTTTCTGTCTATGCTTCAACCATTGCCCATGTGAATATCTTGTGTTAGCTTCATTAATTTCTAAGATTCAGATACAGCAAAGCTTGTTATAATAAAAAAATAAGAAGAGATGTATTATTTTTATTGATACACTTACACAATTCCACTTGAACCTAGATTCTAGAATGTGAATTGTTTATACACAATTATAATTTAGTCATTACAGAACAACAAAAGTATTCACTAACTGAAAAAAGTCAAAAAATTAAAATGTCACAGAGCCAAGTATGCAAAATAAAAATATAATATTTTGAATTTCCTCACTTGATCATTTATAAGATAAAATAGGGAAAATGTGTACTTTTTGGATGCTACTAAATTTGTACGTTCATGTGCTCACTAAATAAATATTCACAGACTGTTATTTTCTATGTGCTAAGTATTATACCAGCTGTAAGATATGTAACAAAGAAAAGAAACAGTACTGCCAATCAGGGCTGGCAAAATGCCTCACTGGTTAAGAGCACTAGTTGCTTTCCAAAGGACCCAGTCTCCAGTTCCAGCATCCATGTGTGAGCTCAAAACAATTGAGTTAAAACTAGTTAAAAGTGATCTGGTATCCTCCACTGGTCTTCTAGGGTACCAAGCATACACTGAGGAATACAGACATATGCAGAAAAAAATCCATATAATAAAATAATATAACTAAAAGTAAAAAATAAAAATAGTACTGTCAACAAGATTATATCTTTACAATAGTCCAAGAGTTGACTTTATCTATTTCCTGAACAAATATGAACAAACATGAAGTTTAATAATTGTTATGAAACTGAGACATTATTTTTAAATGTCACAGAACTGTCAGTTTAACAGTTAAGAAAATCATGAATGTAGACATAATGATTTAAATCAATCAAGAATTTTGTATGTAGTATTCATTTTGTGTCAGAAATATCACTTAGCATGAACTCCCCAAGATATTTTCACAAAAACATATGAACTAAGTATTCCTATTCAATTTCCCTTGAAGAACTGATACCTATAAGGTGATTTACCCAAAAGTGAACTCTCTCTGTATTGGTACCATAACTTATAAGATGCCCAATGATGTGAAGTTCCATCAAGATCATAAGTATAATATCAGTCAAGAGAAAGAGCTCATTGGGCAAGCCACATTTTGTTTATTAGCAAGTCATCAAGGAAACACAAAGTCAGGTAAAAGTAGAAGCCTCACTACAATAATCATAAGTCAAATAGGCAGTAATCTAGCAAACTGAAAATGGTGACGTTGAAAAAAATTAAACACAGTTAAATACTGTGAGTAAGTGTATTGGTTAAAAAACTAAACAAAAAACCCATGAAATTTGCATTTACCTCTTAGCATAGCACAGTTCACAGAGAAAATATAGAACACATATGAAAAAAAACCTTGCTACATAAGATCACTGAATGGCTCTGTACAATCTTGTTAAAGAAATGTAAAGGTCCTGAAGATATTCTTCAAATTCTACTTTCATAACAGTACTCAGGAATACTAAATCCCATCCCTGGAACCAAAATTATGCAATTACTTCAAATTCTTCTTCAACTGAAGCTACATTAAAGGTATTATTTGGATTTTAATTAGTGTTGATTTATAAAAATTTATTATTGAATCAATAGAATTCTTCAAAAGTCATATTTTTCTTCATTGATCTAGTAAATATTCATAATGCCGCATTAACAATACTGGAACTATATAGATTAAATCAAGTTATAATGTTGGAATTTGCATTCTATGGAGGACAGCTTAAATCAAAGACCAGTGTTCTATCTGCATGCATGCCTAAAAGCTAGAAGAGGGCACCAGATGTCATTATAGATGGCTTTGAGCCAACATGTGGCTGCTGTGAATTGAACTCAGGAACTCTGGAAGAGCAGCCAGTGCTCTTAATTTCTGAGCCATCCCTCCAAGTACCTTCAACTTGTTTTCATAATGGGATGGTAGTGTGTAGAAAAACGCAAATAGATCCAAACCTATCACCCTGCACAAAACTCAAATCCAAGTGGATCAAAGACCTCAACATAAACCCAGCCACACTGAACCTGATAGAAAAGAAAGTGAGAAATACCCTCCAACTCATTGGTACAGGAGATCACTTCCTAAATATAACATCATTATCACAGACACTAAGAACAACATTCAATAAATGAGACCTCCTGATTCTGAGATGCTTCTGTAAGGCCAAGAACACAGTCAACAAGACAAAACAACAACCAACAGAAGGGACACATCTTCACCAACCCTACAAGTGACAGAGGATTTATCTGTAAAATGTATAGAGAACTCAAGAAACTAGAGCCCAAACCCTAAATACCCTATTTGAAAAATGGAGTTGAGAACTGAAAAGGGAATTCTCAGCAGAAGAATTACAAATGGCTGAAAGGCAAATGCAAAAGTGCTCAACATCTTAGCCATCAGAGAAATGAAAATCAAAAGAAATTTGAGATATCATCTGACACCTGTCAGAATGGCTAAGATCGAAAACACAGATGACAGCCTATGCTGGAGATGATGTGGAGCAAGGGAAACATTCCTCCATTGTTAGTGGGAGGGTAAGTTTGTTCAGCCACTCTGGAATGCAGTATGGCAGTTTCTCAGAAAACTGGAAATTAATCTCCCCAAGGATCTAGCAATACCACTATTGGGCACATTTGCACCCCAAAAACATTAGCTCAACTATGTTCATGGCAGCATTATTAGTAATAGCAAGAACCTGGAAACAACCTAGATACCCCTCAATTGAAGCATGGATTAACAAACTGTGGTACATCTACACAAAGGAGTACTACTCAGCAGCAATTTTAAAAAATGATATCCTAAAATTTGCAGGCAAATGGATGGATTTGGAGAATATCCAACTGAGTCCTCACTCACAAACCCATAAGGATAAGCAGGGTATGTACTCACTTATTAGTGTACTATGAGCAAAAACTTTCTTATTTTATTGAAAGATGATGGGTGAATAAAGTGGTTTAAAACACACACACACACACACACACACACACACACACACATACACACACACACACACACTAAAGGTTTGAATGTAGAAGAGTTGCTTAGCAGGAATTTGTGGTGACCATAGTGCATTCATGGGCATTACCTGTGACCTACTGGGCTTTCTTCATCTGTAGCTGAACCTAACCTGGTTTGAGGTACCTTAGATTTTATTTTTTATATTCTATGTATTTTAGAGAAAAGAGAAACAGAGAACAGTTGTTTTCATTAATTAATATGCCTCATAAAACTAACTACACTATGGTTCACTTGAAGCTGTATTTATCAAGTTTCTTCCTTTAAGATATCCTCAATGCTATATGATTTTTAAGAAATTTTAATACAAATGTGTCTTTTATATAGTAATAGATGTTGATAAATAAATAGATTAAATAAATCAAATATCCAATATCTATCTAAACAAAATTAATAAAACTAAAATGGAAATATAAAGGCTTTATTTCAAATATTATCTCTACTGTGTGGCAACCAGCATTTTTCAAACTAGAAAATAATTTTTAACATAATATATTTGATTATGGTCTTCCCTCTCTCAACTTCTCCTGGAATCTCCTTACTTCCCTACAGACCAGATCTAAACACAAACCCTTGGGCAAGAACCTGACACTATATAGGCCAGAGACCTAGAGGAAACCAAATACTATGTTTTGTTAAGGGAACAATTAAATGACCCCTAATAATATTTTGTGAAACTCATAGATGGAGATCTTGATCAGCTATCATCAGAGTAGCTTTCTCCTGCAGTGAATGCAAATAAGTAAATAAAGAACTACAGTCAAGGTTTAGAGAATGAGAAACCTTGGAACATCTAGTCTTAAATGGAATGTCTTCATCCAATCCTTCCTCCCAGGGCTCAGTAAACCCTGCAGAAGAGGTTGTAAGAATCAGAAGGAATATTGAATACCAAGGAAACAAAGGAGTTTAAACACAGATGTGCATATGAACTCACCAGAAGCTGTGGGATCATGAACAGGGTCTTTACGGGTCTGGGCCTGATGGTCCCCCAGAGCTAAGAATGGAAGTAGACACAAGCCCACATTCTCAATCCAGAAGCTACCTTCAATCAATAACCACTCACAAATGAAAACAGAGATTTTGGTTTTGTTTTTTTTTCCTCAACATTGTCTTGCTTAGTGTATAAATCACTCTGAAGACCAGGCTCCATGCCCAGCAGTAGATGGCCAACACAAAGCAAATGCAATGGCATTTTCAGAAGACTTTTGTCTTGTAGTACTTTGAAACCAGCATTTATTTTCCTAATCAAAGAGTACATATTAATGGAAGACTATATAAGTAGTCTAAGAGATAAATAAATTATATGATCAAAAGTCCTAACTTAAATGCTTTATATTTAATATCCAATACCTTAAATTATAGTATATTTTGATGCTATATTATGATTTGTCTACTATTTTAATATTTGTAATATCATGGATATATATAAAATATTTTCAACACCACAAAGTGGAAGTAGATGGATTGGACATTTTAAAATTTTTGTTTAGGAAAAATAAACCACTTCCATAGGCTGTCATTTTGTCTTATTGATCTTGTCTTTTGCCTTACAGAAGCTTCCTAGTTTCAAGAGGTCCCTTTCATTAATTGTTGTTCTTAGTGTCTGTGCTAATGATGTTATATTTAGGAAGTGTCCCCTGTGCCAGTGCATTCAGGGCTATTTCCCTCTTTCCTTTCTACTAAGTTCCTGGGATTGTGTTGATGTCTTTAATCCACTTGGGTTTGAGTTTTGTGCAGAGTGATAGATATGGATATTTGTGTTCTTCTTCATACTACATCTGCATCCAGTTAACCAGCACCATTTGTTGAAGATACTATCTTTTATCCTTTGTATATTTCTAGCCTCTTTGTCAAAAATCAGGTGTTGATAGATGGATTAAGGTCAGGGTCTTTGACTCTATACCATTCATCCACAAGTCTGTTTTTATGCCAGTACCAGGCTGTTTTTATTGCTATAGCTCTATGCTATAGTTTGAAGTCAGGGATGGTAATTCCTTATGAAGTTCTTTTATTGAGCAGAATTGTTTTGGCAATCCTGGGTTTCTTGTTATACCATATGAAGTTGAGTATTGCTCTTTTAATGTCTGTAAAAAATTGTATTAGGGGGCTGGAGAGATGACTCAGTGGTTAAGAGCACTGACGATTTTTCTGGAGGACCTGAGTTCAGTTCCCAGCATCCACATGGCAGCTAACAACTGTTTGTAATTCCAAGATCTGACACCCTTACACAGTTATACATGCAGGCAAAACACCACTTCACATAAAATGAAAATAAATAATTTTTTTAAAAAAAAGTGTTGGGATTTTGATGGGGATTGCATTAAATCTGTAGATTGCTTTTGGTAAGATTTCTAAATTAACTATTTTGATCCTACTCTATCCAGGAACATGGGAGAGTTTCCATTTTCTGATATCTTCTTCAATTTCTTTCTTCAGTGATTTAAAGTTCTTTTCAAACTGGTCTGCTACTTCTTTGGTTAGAGTTACCCCGAGATATGTAATGCTATTGAGAGAGTACTTAAACAGGACTTCCTATATGATCAAATGAATGACCACCCTAATTGTCATTATAGAACCTTCATCCAGCAATGGACAGAGGCAGAAGCAGAGATCCATAGCTAAGCACCAGGTAGAGTTCCTGGTAGAACTGAAGATAGAGAGAGGAGAGAGTATATGAGCAAAGGGATCAGGATTATGAGGGGAGACCCACAGAGACAGCTAACCCAAGCTATTGGGAGCTCACGGAATCAGAACTAGTACCTGAGGAATCTTCATGGAAAGGAACTACACCCTCCAAAGGTACAGAAATGTCAAATATCTTAGGCAGTTTATGGAGTCTCTTGCAGTAGGATCAGAATATGTTCCTGGTGCATGACCTGACATCTCAGAGCCCATTCCCTACAGAGAAACATCTAACCCAGCCTTAATACTGGGATAAGGAACTCAGATCTACTTCAACTGGATATTCTTAACTAAACTGACCCACCTTGTGACTCCTTGCTTTCCTTGGGGAATAAATCAGGGGATGGGGTGGGGAGAGGCTCAGGGAGGACTGGGAGGGATTGGGAGGAGAAAAGGGCGGGGAAGAAGAGGTAGATATGGGGAAAAACTTTTTAAATAAAGAGAAAGCAAAGGATAGCTAGACCTGAAATAAACTGGCTAATATTTTTTTTAAAGGATCTGCTTCCTAATTTCTGAAGTTTAAAGAAAAAAACACCACTATGTAGAAATTCTTCTCAGTATCAAAAAGATCTGTTTTGTAGCTTTTGTTGATTTATCCATCCAAAGATATTTGTTTACTGTTGCTGTATGCCTGGAATGAGTACAGGTGATTGGCTATTGAAATAATATTAGAAATATATTTGTGAGACAGTCCATAAACATGTAGCAAAAATGTATATACATATATATATATATTATTGAAGAAGAGTCAGCACATTAATGGATGATATGTGAAAAAAAAGATTACTATTTAAGCTGGTTTTAAGAAAAAAAAATATCTGATAAACTCTCCCCAAGAAGAAATCAAAATAAAGTAAAGAATAATACAAACAAGCCTTGCTCAGAAAAGAAAGTGGTAGATGGAAAAGAACTGAGTAGACCTCTCTGTAGCCCTGAAAAACAAACAAACAAAAAACACAAGGGATCCAATGCAGCTGAACTTCTGCAGATAAAGGACAAGGCGTTAGGAGAAGAGATCTAAAGTAAAGGGTAGGGTGACATCATACAATCCTTTGTATGTGATGTTATGTGATATTGGAAAGCCACTGTGAGATTTTAGAAGAATTGACATAAACACTTGTTTAACGTGTATGAATATTTAGCCTGTATGTATGTATGTATGTGCACCATGTGGGTCTTTTGTCCTACCCTGTTATCTTGTAATTCAAATAAATTCTGTCAGCTCTTTTTAAAATTAAAAAAAAACACAAATTAGAAAATTCTGATTGGGTATTAAAAAAGAAGCCATAAGAATTAAGAATTTCAAATAAAATGAAAAAAGGTAGACTTTATTTTTATAGTTTACCATGCATTAATCATATAAATTAAAATATTTCATATATGAATAGTTTCAAATATGTATGTAAAATATATTGGTCATATTTATCACCCATTAGTGCAATAATAAGAGTCACTTGTATATTTAAGTAATTTTGATTAAAAATCCTAGCCATAATTTAGAATGAATTTAAAAACATGTATATAAAAAATGATGCTTTCTTTTACAAACTTAAGATTAATCAAGTATGCTATAATCTAATGAAAAAAGTGGGGAAGTATTTTATGAAATATCATCTATTAAATGTTGTATTAAGTAATGTTATAATTTTAAAAACTAAACTCTCTTGTATAAGCACATTTTCTTTAAACATCAGTTATTCATAAATAGTTAACATCTACTATATTTTTTCTTTACAACAAGTGAATAATTTTATTCTATTACAATGATTAAAATTTATTGTTATTTAGACACTCAGGCTGTCAGTAATCTCTGACATGCCACACACTCCAACAGTTATATAGCATTTCTTGTAACTATTCTTTAAACAAAATAAGTTTCATGCCTCCCCTTTGCTATTTCAATTTCTCTCAATTCATTTTTAGAAGTTACTATGTTTTTTCATCATTAAAACTGCCAGCCATCTTCATGTATCAGCTAAAGTCATTACTGAAGAGTTCTTTCTATGCAACCTAATTTAAATATAAATCAATTCAGATTGCCTTTCTGCACAGTACTCAAACATTTCCTTCATCTATCACATTTCATGTGTGTCCACAAGCCTGTATTATTCACTTGCTATACCAATGTGAATGCTCAACATCACATTGAAGAGGTGGTTTGGTCACTATCCTATACTCAAGCTCTGAATTAGTATCCTGCACAATATGGCAAAGTGGTTTTTATAAATAACACATGAACATCCAGTCCTACATTTCATGCTAATGAAAGAAAAAGTGTTCCTTTTAATTTGTTTCTTTTTCTGACATACCAACTACTTCACAATTTTTTGTCATTTACCTGTCCACTGATATATATTGTTTTAGACCAGGGGAATTTTTACAATTGTTAAAGATAAGGAATCTATGGTTGATATATCCACTACATCATTATTATTCTGAACTTCAAACCATCAAAAGTGCACAGAGGCAGTACAGTGGAAGATCAGATTCAACTTGTATATTTCCAATCTACATTGTGGGAGTTTTTATGAACTTATTTTAGAGTTCCAAACTTTGTTAGAGATGACTTTTATTTTGTTAAATGTACTTGTTAGTGTTGTATGAAGTTTCTGGCCCAGACTTTCAGCCCTGGACCAGAGGTTTGATCAGCAGTCAGTCAGTCCCACAGACACTTACATTAATTTTATACTGATTGACCTAGGGCCCAGGCATATAACTTGCTAACTACTTCATCTTAACTCAACCCACGATTCTTATCTTTTTCATCCATGTGGCTCAGTACCTTTCCTCAGCAGCATTTCAGCACTTTCCTCTGTGTTTCCTGGCATCTCTGAAGTGTCTTATCTCACTAGTGATTCTCTGGTATCTCGGCAGCATCTCTGCTCTGCTCTGAAATGTTCCTAGAGTTTTCTTAGTCTGGTAGCCCCACCCACACTTCATGTCTGCCTCTGGCCAATCAGCTTTTTATTAAACCAGTAGGAGGGACAAATATTTGCAATGTACTAACATAATCCCACTACATGTTAAATATGTTTTTACACTCTAATTCCACTATAATTCCAGGGTATTATATTCTTCCTCGTGTGTGTGTTTGTGTGTGTGTGTGTGTGTGTGTGTGTGTGTATATGTGTGGGTGTGTGTTTTATTTTAGTAGTAAAAATGCTCAATGCTCAATATTTCACTTTTTTTAAAGTTGATCAAGAGGAAAGAAATTTAGAAGCATTTTTTTTGTTCCTTTGTTCCACTCTGTGTTGATATATCTACAAATGAGTTTTGGCAGATGATAGACAAATTATTTTGAAACATTAGCACTGGCCTTGGCCAGACCTTTTAAAACATCAGAAGTAACTTATAATTATTTAGTATTGTTTTATGCATATTGGTATTTTCTCTGCATGTATGTCTGTTCATGGTAAGAGTGTAGTGCCTATGGAAACAAAAAGAAGATATCAAATGCCCTGGAATTTGAATTACAAACAACTGCGAGTCTTTATGTGGGTGCTGGGAATTAAAGCCAGGTACTTGTAAGGATGTGCAATGCTAATAACATCAACGCCATCACTCTATCCCCTAGCATTCCAGATTTATAAGACAAAAAACAATTAAGCAACTGGCAGAAAACACTGAAAAAGAAATATGACTAAGTGAAATGAGTACCCTCACTCAAATTTTGAGCATTGGAATGATATGAAATGTATCAGCTGTTTTTGCACCACAGTAAAGTTCACAGAATCACAACATATATTTTCCTTAATATTTTGTAGCTTTGTTATTTTCTCCTTCTTTCTTGAGTTTAATAAAAGACAGATATTTAATATATTTGAAGTCATTGAGTTGAAATGATTACAGATTTCCATGAAATTATTATAGAAGTCCTGTTCAATTATAAACTCTTAATGTTTCAAATGCTTTAATGCAGTAAACTAAATTTAGCTCCAGATGTGAGTGAACATAACTCTGATGTAGTAGAGAAAAAGCTTCAGCACCAGAGAGACCTATGAGCAGTTAAGAACACCTATTACTTTCACTCAACTGAACCACCTCAGGGTCAATGAAGAAATTAAGAAAAAAATCAAAGTCTTCCTAGAATTTAAAAAAATGAATCCACAACATATCCAAACTTGTAGGATACAATGAAAACAGTCTTAAGAGGAAAATTCATAGCACTAGATGCCGATATGAAAAACCTAGAAAAATCCCACACTAGAGAACTAACAGCACAGCTGAAAACCTTAGAACAATTAGTAGCAAACTCACCTAGAAGGAGTAGATGGCAGGAAAAAATCAAACTTAGAGATGAAATCAATACAATTGAAACAAAAAGAACAATACAAAGAATCAATGAATCAAAGAGTTGGTTCTTTGAGAAAGACAACAAGATAGATAAGCCCTTAGCCAAACTAATCAAAAAACAGAGAGAGAGTGTCCAAATCAACAAAATTAGAAATGAAAAGGGGGACATAACAACAGACTCCCAGGAAATCCAGGGAATTATCAGGTCATACTTTGAAAATCTATATTCCAGAAAAATGGAAAACTTAGAAGAAATGGACAGCTTTTGGACGGGTACCTTTTACCAACATTAAATCAAGATCAGATTAAATATATAAACAGATCTATAATACCAAAGGAAATTGAAGCTGTCATTAAAAGTCTCCCACTGACAAAAGCCCAGGTCCAGATGGTTTCAGTGCAGAATTCTACCAGACATTCAATGAAGAAATATTACCAATACTCCTCAAACTGTTTTACAGTAGAAATTGAAGGAATATTGTCAAAATCCTTTTATGAGGCCATAATCACCCTAATACCCAAACCACTCAAAGACACAACAAAAAAGGAATATTACAGACGAATTTCCCTCATGAATATTGATGCTAAAATTCTCAACAAAATTCTGGCAAGCCATATACCACAACATATAAAAAATATCATCCACCGTGATCAAGCAGGCTTCATCCCAGAAATGCAGAGATTGTTCAACATATGAAAAACCATAAATGTCATCTATCATATAAACAAATTGAAGGAAAAAAACACACATGATCATGTCCTTAGAGGCTGAAGAAGCCTTTGACAAAATCCAAGATTCCTTTATGGTAAAAGTCCTGGAGACATCAGCAATACAGGGAAAATATCTAAATATAATAAAGGCCATTTACAACAAGCCGACAGCTAACATCAAACTTACTGTAGAAAAACTCAAAGCAATTACACTAAAATCAGGAATTAGACAAGGCTGTCCCCTGTCCCCTTATCTACTCATTACATTGTTCTTGAAATTTTAGCTAAAGCAAAAAGAGAACAAAAGGAGATTTAGGGGATGAGAATTCGAAAAGAAGAAGTGAAACTAATTCTATTTGCAGATGATTTGATTGTATACATAAATGATCCACAAATTTTACCAGAAAACTTCTACAGCTGGTAAACACCTTCAGCAATTAGCAGGATACATGATTAACACAAAGAAAACAGTAGCCCTTGTATACACTAAACATAAAAAGGCTGAAAAAAGAAATAAGTGAAACATCACTATTTATAATAGTTGCAAATAGCATTAAATTACCTGGAGTAACTTTAACTAAAGAAGTAACAGATCTATTTGACAAAAGCTTTAAATCATTGAAGAAAGAAATTGAAGAGGATGAAATCAGAAAATGGAAAGCTCTCCCATGTTCCTGGATAGGTAGGATCAACATAGTAAAAATGGCAATTCTACCAAAAGCAATCTACAGATTCAATGCACTTCCCATCAAAATCCAAACACAATTTTTTACAGACATTGAAAGAATAATACTCCATTTCATTCAGAATAACAGGAAGGACAGAATTGCAAAAACAGTTTTTCTCAACAAAAGAACCTCAGTAGGCATCACCATCCCTGACTTTAAGTTATAGAGCTACAGTAATAAAAACAGCCTGAAACTGGCATTAAAAACAAACTTGAGGATTAATGGAATGGAACTGAAGTTCCCAACATTAACCCAAAAACTTATGAATACCTAATCTATGGCAAAGAGGCCCAAAATATTCAATAGAAGACGGATAGTATCTTTAACTAATGATGTTGGCATAGCTGGATGGTAGTGTGTAGAAAAATGCAAATAGATCAAGCCTATCACCCAGCACAAAATTCAAATCCAAGTGAATCAAAAACCTCAACATAAAACCTTCTACACTGAAGTTGATAGAAAAGAAAAAGGGAAATAGCCTCCAACGAATTGGCACAGGTGACAGCTTCCTAAATATAACACCAGTAGCTCAGACACTAAGAATAACAACCAATAACTGGGACCTCCTGAAACTAAGAAACTTCTGTAAAGTCAAGGACATGGTCAATAAGACAAAATGACAGCCTACAAAATGGGAAAAGATTTTTATGAACTCTACAAGTGACAGAGGATTGATCTCTAAAATATATAGAATACCCTTGAAACTAGAACCCAAATCCTTGAATAACCCAATCAAAAAATGGGGTTCAGAACTAAAAAGAGAATTCTCAGCAGAAGAATTACAAATGACTGAAAGGCACTTGAAAAAGTGTTAGACATCTTTAGCCATCAGAGAAATACAAATCAAAACAACTTTGAGTTACCTCCTTACACCTGTCAGATTGGCTAAGATTAAAGACACAGATGATAGCCTCTGCTGGAGAGGATACAGAGCAAGGGGAACACTCCTCCATTGTTGGTGGGAATATAAGCTTGTTCAGCCACTTTGGAATGCAGTTTGGTGGTTTCTCAGAAAATTGAGAATCAATCTCCCCAAGGACCCAGCAATACCACTACTGAGCATATACCCTAAAGATGCACATTCACACTCCAAAGAAATTAGCTCAACTATGTTCATAGCAACATCATTTGTAATAGCAAGAACCTGGAAACAACCTAATTGCCCCTCAGCCGAGGAATGGATTAACAAACTGTGGTACATCTACACAATGGAATACTTACTACTCAGCAGTAAGAAAAAATGATACCCTAAAATGTGCAGGGAAATGGATGGATTTGGATATTATCCTCCGGAGCATAGTATCACAAACCCAGAATGATAAGCAGGGGATGTCCTCACTCTTTAGTGAACTATAAACAAAATCAAAGGATGTCCAAGCTGCAAATGATAACAACGGAACAGCGTGGAATCTGAAACACCTTGGAGCAGCACCTTGGAGCCCATTCCCTTCAGAGGAACACCTTACCCGGTCTTGATGTTGGGGTGAGGAAAGTAGATCTGTCTGGAGTTGTTGCTGATCTAAGCCACCTTGGGACGTTGGGACCTCCTGTGCATGCTGGAGAGCAGATAAGGAGATGGAGAGAAGAGAGAGTGACTGGGAAGGGCGGGAAAGAGTTTGAACAAGGGGATATATGGATAAAAAAGCATGACTTTATTCATAAATAAATAAATAAATAAATAAATGCCTAAAATATATACTAAACTTGAAAAGAAAAAAAAAGAACACCTGTTCCTGCAGAGGACTTGCAGCACTGCATTGAAACTCACAACTACATATACCTTATGTTCCAGTGGAACTCATTCTATCTTCCAATCGCTGTAGTCACCAGAACACTAGTGGTGTCAACATAAATTCAGGCAAAATATTCAAACACATAAAATAAAATAAATGCTTTTTTAAAAAAATTAAAAAGAAGCAAATGTTCAAATCAAAGCTTTTCTACTAGCTTATAGGATGTCTTACACATTATGCTGCCTTCTTTCCATTATGGTCATTTCTTTTGGCTCTTCAGTATCTGATATGTTAAAATGAAAAGAAAAATGATTTTATTGACCATTCTAATCTTTATCATATATATTTATGTCATTCAGATATCCCAACTACTTTTATTTGTGAAATAATTTATAAGTTGAGTCTCTGGAAAAATGATTCACTAAACTGACAACAGAAGATTGATTTAGGCAACATTGTAACAAAAGGATCCCTTTCTTCTATACCAACAATGTTTGCAATGTTGTTTCACAGAATATACAAAATTAAATAGGCTGAAGATAGTCTCCCTTGCTGGTGTGCTAAATATAAGACAGCCTGTGCAATTTAGTTTATAATGAAATATATTTATATGACTATTATTTAAAATGATTATAGTTCTAGCATGGTAACACATCTGGTAAAGTGTCTTCCTTGTAAGTGTAAGAACGTATATGTTCAGTTTCCTAAAATCTATTTAAAAGAAGCCATGCATGTTGGCACATGATTATAATCTCCTTTTTTTTTTAAAGTATTTATTTATTTAATGTGAATTGGTGTTTTGCCTGCCTGTATAACTGTGTAAGGGTGTTAGATCTTGGAATTAGACAGTTGTTAGCTGCCATGTGGATGCTGGGAATCGAACTCAGGTCCTCCGGAAGAACAGTCAGTGCTCTTAACCGCTGAGCCATCTCTTAATACTAGTGTTGCTATTGTAGGTGGTTATGTATGGACTGCTAGTCCTCATTGGCTGGTCCTCTAAGCTACTTGACAAGCTGTAAACCAATGAGAGATGTTTTCAAAACATAAAGTGGCTTGGCCCACAAGATATTTCATCATTTAAAGCTCTTCTAGCAGAAGCCTGATAAAAGCTCTATCCCTACACTTGGAATGCCCCAAAATAAGGAAAGACCCAATGCTGCAAAATACTTCTACTTCTACATACACGCCATGTCACATGTGCCTAAACATACATCACACACACACACACACACACACACACACACACATCTTAAAGAATTAGAAAGAAAAATTGCTCATGGAAGAGCAAATATACTTTAGGCTCAAAACTTGAACAAATTGAGCTTGAATAAGCAGGAAGTCTTGGGAGTGTTTCTTATCATATCAGAAAGTGTTTTACAAGATGACAGAGAAGAACAGTCACCTGTCACGTCACACTCACCTGTAAAGCCCACAAACCACAATAATTATCAGCATGGCAAGATATCATAAGGGTGCAATAGCAACATTTATGCTTTGAGCTTATCAATAGCCACCTAAATGGATGTAAGACACATTCAATAAAAGGGAATTCATGATAGTATTGTAAGCCTAATCAATTGCTTGTGGTAGATGAGTACTTAGACCCTAGAAGAGAATCTACTACAATGACTTTTCCAAAACAGTGTAATTCTGAATTGCATTCTAAATATTTATATTTATTTACAATTAAATATAGCTCTCAGCCCTTCAAAATGTAGCTTCTTGTAGCACTAGACATAGAAATTAACAATTGCTCAAAATGCATAGAACAACTGATCATATAGTACCCAACTTCAATTGTCTTCAATACTACCCTATACTCTGTCCTCAGCCACATAATGGAAAAGGGTTGGAAACATTTTAGAAAACAGAATATCAAGTCTTCTAATGTACATTAGTGACTTCTGTGTGTGTCATGGAAGCTACATCTATGAAATCTCAACAACACAATTGCCTAAACAAAATGAGCAGCATGACAACACCAGTTGATATGCCAATATGAGCAAAGGAAATCTTACAAGACTTCACCTCTAGATGAAGTGCAGGTTAGAAATGGCTTGCCAGGGAGAGGAAGTCTTCCAAAGGAATGAGTTACCTGATGCCATTTAATCCTAAATGGCATATACATAGAGAAAACACTATGTGGACTAAGCAAATCTTACTTATATATACATATGTATTGTGTGAGTGTGTGTGTGTATGTGTGTGTATATAGTAATAATAATTAGAGAAGAAGAGATCATAAATATAAGACTTAATGGGGGATATGCAGGACAAATTCAGATAAGAGGAAAAGTGATTATGATGTAATACAGATTCAAGCATACAAATATCCAAAAATTAAAGTACATGTAATGTTAATTTAAAATACATGTGGAACAAAACACAAGGAAACATTAAGTTATTTTTATTAATTTAAATTTGACTAAAACATATTACATGAGTAATAAGTACAAGAGGATCAGTCTTTGAAAATTAATGCTAATACATAAAAAATACAAAAGGTTTTTGTACAAGGTGGTTTACAAATCCTCTGTATAATTCATTTGGAAGTAATTATTTGGGCTCTAAAATCCACTTGACTCTTGTTTTTAAATGCAGGCTTTATTTTGGAAATCAGCTGTCAATTTTTATACTGCTAATCAGTTACAAGTATTGATATTTTGTTTTACTAAAATGTTGAAAAATTTACAGAAAAAATAAAAAGAAAAAAGAAATATCTTTCCTATTTATTTTTACTATAAGCAAAGATTAAAGAAATGAAGATCTAAGTTATTTTGTTATTTTGTCTTTCTGTAATTTACACCTCTAACATTAGCCTGCAAAGCAGCACTACAAACACCTGCTTCATGGAGTCATTGTTTCCATGGTGCCACTTTCCATCACCTATTTTTAATAGTTTACACAACAAGATCAAGGGTGTCCCAGCTGTTACTGCCACTGTTGCTAAGCAACCTTTAAATCAGAGTTCAAGAAGACAAAGAGTCATGCTTGAAATTTTCTCAAGTGTCTATTTATGCTCCCACCCTCCCACCCAGGCTTTCTTCATTTTACACCACTTTCAGTGTTTATTTTCTGATGCTGTTTCTGTCCTTTAATTTAGTGTTTGCATGTGTGTGTGTGTGTGTGTGTGTGTGTGTGTGTGTGTGTGTGTGTGTGTGTATGTCTGTAGTTTGTAATATGTATACATATATATGATTCCAAATCAAGTGCTAAATGTTGCTGGAATAAGCTTCATACTAGTGTTAATTTTCAAAAGATAATGAATATGTTCAACCCCAAACAACCTCCAACACAAAGCAAACAAATGTGATGAAATTTTTTTCTTTTAATAATCAGAAAAGGAGATTGTTTTTTGTTTGTTTGTTTGTTTGTTTAGGATATTTTTCTAGACTGTAGCACTGCTCTGCCTGGGGAGCTAGAGAGTGACACTCAAGATCAATGGCTGGAGATTCACTGCCTGCAGAGAATTACAATGCCCTCTGAGCATTCTCTAATCTAAATAGCCTTTCTTGCAAGACAGAGGTCAACTCCCTTTAAGAAAACAGAAGTTACAGGACATTGAACTTGAAATCTCTGATTGATTGATGCATGTAGCTATTCATTAAAAATGCTCAAAATATGTCTCAAACATTTCTATAAAAATAAGGTTGCTTTTTCTAGAAAAGGAATTTTTCCAGATCCAATGACAGCATTCTTGTTTATCTGTTAGTACCATTAATCAGCACCAAGGAAAGTAAATAAAAGGAAAGTGAGATCTTAGTTTTACTTTGAATAGAGTTGATTCTAGAACCTCTGAACTAAGAATTTGTGACTAATTCAAAAGACTAAAATGAATGAAAAAATTAAGTGCACATATAAGCTAATTGTGCATCATCATCTGTATCCAACTGTGTGAAGTCTTTATATCATAGAAAGTGAGGAAGGAGGTTTGGGAATTTTGCTTGTTTGTTTGTTTGTTTGTTTTTTCCTGAAGAGACATGGATAGGAGAACTTTGCCTTCAGTCTACAAGTACAGCATGTGTTTATTTCAGAATTCATTGAGACTTATCTTCATCTGAGAAAAACTATTTAAAATTGTGCCAACATTATCTTTTTATCTGTATAATTAGGTGCAAAATCTTTATTTCATTAGAGATCACACATTTCTCTTTTCCTATTAATTATATAAAATGTTGTTTATTTTCTGTAAACTGCTTTATTTTTCAAATCCTTACGTCTTGCTTTTAAATGCCTTTTCTTTTCTCCTGAGAGCACAAATTATTACCTACTGTGATAAGTGGTATTTATCAGATATACTGATACTATTTTCTTCAAAACCTTACAATTTATTGTCAATCTCTTCAGCAGAATTTCTGAGATACATGATAAATTACATTTGCTTCTACACTCATTTTAGAGTTAATAATTTTATTCTATGTTGTGTTGGTGTTCACTTACTAATTTGAAAAAGTTTTCAGAGTTACCATTTTATCTATGTCTTAAAAGAAAATAATTTGAGGATCAAAACAAAGCAGGGAAAGATGAAGCTGTAGGAGGAAATAATTCAAAGTATTAAGTGGGGAGGCATATATATTAGGTAGAAATTTCTGCCCTGCCCAGTCCTACAGCTGTTCAGTCCCAAATAAACACACAGAGGCTTATATTAATTATAAATGCTCAGCTGGTAACTCCAGCTTACTACTAACTAGCTCTTAAGTTTTAATTAAGCTAGTTTTCTTATCTATGTTTAGCCATATCAATGAGTACCTTTTCTCAGTAAGGCATTCTCATCTAGCTTCCTCTGCTCCTGACTCTGCACTTTCTCTTCCCTGAATTCAAGTCTGGTCACCTGTTTATACTTCCTGCTTAGCTACTGGCCAATCACCATTTATTAAACTAACTTGAGTGACAAATATAACTTTACAGTGTAAAAGAGCATTACCCCACAGCAATATATGCACACCAGGGTCTGCAAACAGTGCTGGATAGTGATGAGGGTTTGAATTATACCAAAGACCAGTTTCTGTGTAGAAAATAATCTACTAAATAGTGTAAGGCACAAGGAGATTTTAAAGAGGTATTGGGAAGGTTTGAGCTATTAAGAAAAGTGAAACAGTATCAACTGTGACTTTGAAATCTTTATTAACAGTCTTATTTACAGAGTATTAATTCTAGTGATTCACGACCAAAGACATTTTGTTCATTCTCTAAAATCTTCTTCAGTTCCTTTCTTTGATGTCTCAAAGTTTTATTATACAAGTCTTTTATTTTCTTGGTAAATGCTTTTGCTGGCTAATTTTATGTCAACTTGACACAGACTAGAGTCACTAAGAGGAGGGAACCTGAATTGAGAAAAATGCCTACATAAGATTGGGCTATAGGAAAGCACGTAGAGTATTCTCTTAGTGATTGATGTGGGAGGGCCCAGTGCATCAGGGGTAGATGTATCCCTGGGCTGGTGGTTCTAGGTTATATAAAAAAAGAGGCAGATCAAGGCATGAGGAACAAGTCAGTCAGCAGTACCCCTCCGTGGCCTCTGCATTAGCTACTGCTCCAATTTCCTGACCTGATGGATTTCCTGTTTTGGCTTACTTTGATGATGGGCTATGGATGTGAAAGTACAAGCTAAATAAACGTTTTTCTGCCAAATTGCTTTGATCATGGTGTTTCATCATAGCAATAGCAACCAAAACCAATTGTTATCCAAGATAATTCTTTGGCTATTGTAATTACGTTATTCGCCTGATTTCTTTCTCAGCCCGTTTGTCATTTGGATAAAGGAAAGCTACAGATTTTATGTGTTAATGCTATATTCCTCTGCTTCGCTGAGTTTGTTTATCTGATGTAGAAATATTCTGATTGTTCTTTAAAAGTCATTTATGTATAAAATCATATCATCTGAATAAAGCTACTTGACTTATTTTCCTATTGCATCCTCTTGATCTCCTCCAGTTATCATATTGTTCTAGCTAAGACTTCAAGTACTATATTGACTAGGTATGGAGAGAGTGGAAAACTTTGTCTTATTCCCAGTTTCATTAGAAATGTTTTGAGTTTCTCTCCATTTAGGTTGATGTTGTCTATGACCTTACTGTAAACTGCCTCTTTTTGTATTTTTTTTATTCCTTTTATCCATAATCTCTCCAGAGGATTTTTATCATGATCATGTGGTTTTTGTTTTTCAGTCAGTCTGTTTATGTGGTGAATTATATTTATTGATTAATGTATGTTGAACCTGCACCTATAGAATTGAGTCTAATTGATAATTGTGGACAAACTCTTTGATGATTTCTTGAATTTGCTTTGAAAGCTTTGGTTTGTTTTCCATAAAATCTGCACAAGACCAAGTCTTCCAAAATTCTGTCATGTACCCTATAAGGATCCTAGTTGGGAGACTGTTGTCAATTAATGGCTTTTGAGTAAAAAGAGTAATTTCAGGGATGTTGTCCCTTAGAGACACCCCATGACTGGATAGGCAACCCTTGTACAAATAGAATTACTACTGAACGTTGAGTTTAAAGTAAAGTGAGTACATGAAATTAGAATGGAAAAGTGGTGGAGAAATGGGGGAAGTATTTGAGAGGCAATGGGGAATAGATTTGACAAAAAAAATACATTATATTTTCTTTTTTTTCTTTTTTTTCTTTTGTATTTAACAAAAAAAAAACAATAACATGAATTTAAAATGAAGAAAAGTTAACAATAACTATGAAGAGGATAAGAATCATAAGCATGGCTTATCAAGGGTGGTAATGCAAATATGATTGCTACACATATATTTACTATGTGTTCAGCTTTCCCTCTGAAATTTTTTTTCCCATCCCTGTATCTCCTCATTCAAGGTCCCTTCCCCCTCCCACAACATCTTGACATTTCTCTTCTCTGCAACTCCCCATCCACATTATATTTTCAATGAAAGAAAGACTGTAAAAGAAACTGTAAGAAAAACCAAAATAACTGAAACTCATCTAAGAAGGACTAGAGCATCAGCTCTGTAGGCAAATCACTATACTCATCACATTGCATTCCTGAGCTGAGATGACTTTGATTTCATTATGAACATAATAAGACTCTTGTCAACACAGAAATTTTATGATGGGAAATTTTTTAAACTGATTACTACAGCACATTTTTTCTATGATAAAACATTGAATAAATGAACCCCACAAATATGAGAAAAGTAGAATGAAATTTAAAAAAAAACACCTGAGTACAAAAAACAAAACAAAACAAACAAACAAACAAAACACTAATGCGCATTACAGAATTAAAAAAAAAAAAAAGATGTGAAGATTTTAGTGATAAGGCTGCAACAGTAAACAAGACACGATCTGGTGTTCAAGATTTGTTTTTCCTCTCACCAGAATTGCAGACTTCAGACAAGTCTGTTACAGAGCGCCAATGCCAAAGGGTTGAAGCCAAAATGCTTTCTGGACATCTTACATGTGAAAATAGTCAAAACTGAAAGTAAGATTTGCCAGTAAAATCAGGATGTAACAAAAAGTCAAATGCCCACGAAGGAAGGGGTAACAAGAACTTGGCTAAGCCTTAAACTCCGCACATTGCCCACTTAATTTCAGAAAGACTGAAGACAAACGTCAAAATAAGCATACTCAGCATGTGCTATGTTACTACTAAAGATACATCTTAAGTGTATATATTAAGAGAATATTTATATCAGACTTGTTACAGGAGATCCATCAATATGACAGGTAGTTCCTCACACCATCTTCCTAAAGACCTAAATTTAATATCTAAATGAGGGTGGGGAAAAGCTACCGTTCATATTGCTGTGACAAAAATCGCTTAAGAAATAGTTAAATTTTTACTCAGTTTGAGGCTACAGTTGATGGAGAAGGCAGCATGAGAGCAGAGAGCAGCTGAGATTTGTCAATTTCTTACAGGTTGGGGGAAAGCAGGAAAAACTTAGGACTGGATTATGGAATTTATGGAATCTGAAGACTTGTCTCGAGTGATCCACTTTTTCTGGTGTATCTCTTTAAGATCTGTACCCTTCAAAAACAGCACTGCCAGTTGGGAACTAGGTGTTCAAACACAAGATTGTGGGGACATGTCACATTCAAATTGTAATAGTTAAACTGGAAAGTTAGTACAGGCTTCCCTCTAGGAAATGAAGCATGTAAAACAGCTTGAAAGCTACAATGATTGATTTAAAAGAATTTTTAAATTATATAACAAGAGCAATTCAGAAAAAGAAATATAAATGAAAGATAAGTAACTTAATATATTATTATAGATTAATTCATCCTAACAGTGATAAGATTTGAATCTAGTTATGTAAAACTATAGAATTTCAACAACTCCATCCCTACCAAAAAAATACAATTTTCTATAATTTGCTAAAAAAGATGAAATATTAGAAGATATTATCTATTAAAGAAATTGCACCTTTCAAATCACTCAAAATGTCACCCACAAAACTGTTTAATGTTATTGCACTTATATCTTAAGAAGAAAATAGCAGAACTCTTAAACTACTAAGATTAGGGAAAATGAAAGATTTTCAGAAATTATCATTTGAATTTGAGTTACTTTGTAGTTGAAATGTGGTAGAAATATTACAGAAAAAAGTCACAGATCAATCTTGCTGTTACTACAAAACAGTAAAGTAAATATTAATAAATCAAATAGAAACCACAAAATTAAAATAATAAGCTGTATTTTAGAAATGCCTTACACAAGAAATTAAAATTCAATTAGTGAATCTCTTTAAAAGATTAAGCTTCAAAACCAATATTGGGTTCTCAGTAGCTGTACAAAATGTTTTATGTAATACAACAAGAGCTAATTTTAAAATAGAATTTATGCAATAAAAGGCTGTTTTGAAAAGTATGCTTTCATAAGGTAGGGTATAGAAATTTTCCATTAAACATTATATTTTGTCATGAAAGTTTTCAAAATGGTAAGTTAAAATAATCACTGTGGTTGGAAATGCCATAGGATATTGCCAGTCACTATTGCCACATTATATAGAACTGGAAATTTTTGTCAGCACAGTTAGCTAATTAAATTAATAAATTTAATATCTAAAAGTTATCAAAGGATGAACAAAATTAAATTTTATTCAGACATGTCTGTAGCTACAAAAATATAGAAAATTTTCAAAAATTATTTTAGTGTGTGAATTTAGTATATTGTTAAGATAAAAGAAAAATTATGTAAAATAATATACCAGCAATAGTCAAAAAATGAAATGCTACAATAAATCCATTTATAAAGACTCTGCCATCATAAAATAACTACCAATAAATTGAGTGACAGATTAATCAATATGTATATTAAAATTTTTAAAAATTGAACAGATTGACATAGCTTATACTGAAAGAACAAACCCTTAGATTTTAAGATTTAATAATAATATTGCCACTGTCCTAAAAGTATCATGCCAGGCAAAATTTTGTAGTACAAAATTTATAACTCCAGGTATAAGTAAAAATTGTTACACATAATGTGAATATCAGTAGCAAAAGACAAATGTAACTTGATCATTTTACCTGTTAAAGGACTACCATGAGATATATAATGAGAAAAACAAGTTTGTAGTCATAAAGCTAATGAAGGACTTGTAATGAAAATGTACACTTTAAATTCACGAAAAAATTATCAGATATTAAAAAAATATAGCAGATGACTTGAATGAGTTAAGTGGTTACCAAATACATAAGTTGTATCATAACTGTAGTGTATTATAATAAGTGTAAGAAGTATACAAACTGCAGCTGCATTTTATGTAACACCAAAAACAACAAATTAAAAAGAACATAGGTGGGACCGCTTGTTCAACCTTCATGCGGGTGGGGAGAGGCTTGGTCCTGCCTCAAATGAATGTACCAGATTCTAATAACTCCCCATGGGAAGCCTTAACCCTTTGGAGAAAAGGATGGGTGTGGGGAAGTGGGGGAAGCAGGAGAGATGAGAAGTGGATCTATGGTTGGTATGTAAAATAAATTAATTTTTTTGTTTAAAACATTTTTTTATTTAAAAATTTTTCTCATACCCACCTCTTCCCCTATAGATTTTTCACCCAGTCCTATCCCAGCCTCTCCCCTCCTTCCCCACCCTCATCTCCTGTGCACTCCACAGAGAGGGCAAGGAATCCCAAGGCAAGTCAATTCAGGCTGGCATATCCAGTCTCAACCAAATCCCTTCTCCAAGTATCAAGGGTGAGTCAAGTGTTCCCCTTCAAGACATGAACTCTGAGAAACCAGTTCATGAACATTGGATAGAGTCTGGCCCAGGTACAAAAGGCTCCACAAACTGCCCATGTCTTTCAATTGTCATCTATAAGTAAGATGTCCGGATCCATTCCATAAATGTTTGCCAGCTGTCATTTCAGAGTCTGAAAGCTCCCAACATCATGGGATAGCCTACTCCATGGGTCTCTCTGACATAATCCTGGTCCCTCCACTCATGCAATCTCTCTTCCCTAACTTCAGCTGAACTAATAGCTCAACACAGTGTTTAGTTATAGATTTCTGCATCTGCCTTCATCAGCTCCTTGATAAAGGTTCTGTAATGAAAATAAGGGTGGTCATTCATATGATAATAGGGAAAGGTCAGTTTAGCACCCTCTCCACTATTGCTTGGAATCTTATCTGGGCTCATCTTGTGGATTATTAGGTGTTCCCTAGCACCAGGTTTCCCTCTAATCCCACAATGGCTCCTTTTATCAGGATAAAAGAAGTCAAAAATGTACAATTGAAAAAAATAGCATCTTCAACTAATGCAGCTGGCATAACTAGACGGTGGTATGTAGAAGAATAGATGTAGTAGAATGTTCTCTGAATGCTGTAAATAAAGGACTGTTTTGGCCTATGCACACAGCACCATAGAAGTAGGTGGAGAATCAGAGGACAGACAGATAGAAGGAGGGTGGAGTTAGTCAGTCACCTTCTGACCCCCTCACATGTAAAAAGTCCAGGTGAGCCGCGAGCCAGGTCCGAACCACTGGGCCCAAACAGGCCCTAGAAACCTTCCACAAAAAATGGTGCCCAATGTGGGGTGAACACCTGCATAAAGCCTAACAAAGTTTAAAAAGCATTCTAGATTACTGAAACAGAGCCAAAAGCAGCTTTCTGAATTGCATATTTGAATTGATTGATGGTACAGGGACAGCATGGTATTCAGGCTGGAATTTAAAAGTGCCGGGTTCATGGCACATACCTTAAACCCATACGTTTCACAGAAGGCTTGGCATAAGTGTGATTGATTTAAGGTTTCTGCTTATACTGAACAGAAAGGAAACAGAGTCAAAAACAGTTTTTCTGGTAGCAGCATTTCCTGAGTTCGCTCTATTTGCTGGCAGCGAGAGAGATGCAACAGGCACCTCCACCATATTGAAAAGCCTCCAAAAGGGGCAGAGTTAGCAATTAAAGTGATACCAACATTTTAAAAGCTCTATGGGTTAGAAAATGATTAAGGACTTACAATAAAACAGATTTAGACTCACAAAACCTCTAAACAGGGCACAATGTATGTAAAATATACATAGGCTTCAGAGAGAAGAAAGAAGGGGTAAAGAAAGCCCTTAAAAAGGAGAAATAGAAATAAAGATAAAGATAAAATACCACATAAAGATGGCAGATAAAAAGAGAGTCTGGATTATGGTTATTGTGTTTTCTTTTAATTTTTTTACTTTCAATGAGCTAACTGCAGAAAGATAGTTGATTGCGAAAGCTGTTAAGTTGGACAAACATATATATTTTAAAGACATCTTGACTTTGAAATCTGTCTATAAGAATATGTTGCTTGGGAAAAGAATTTCTGTTTTTGTTTGTACGGAAGATCAAAACCTGTGGATTGGTTCCAGGCAAATGTGGTTTCATTTGCCAAGGTCATCTGAACATTCTCAGCTTCCAAGATGCCAGTTGAGATGATCCAGCCTCAAGGCCCCATGAGATCAACAATGTCCTTTGTCAGCAGGAAGTAGTAAAAGAAAGAAGTCTATGTCCAATATCCCCAAAATATTACTTATTAATTTTTGTTTTCATTATAAATGGTTAATGGTATAGTCAATCTTTTTTAAAGAAAAAGTGAGGGGAGAATATATAGGAATGATTATAAAAGATAAGTAGATTTGGATTTATTGACACAATCTTAAGGTCAAGTTTGTATGCTGTATGTATTTTTCTACTCTTAATTAAGGTATGATGCTGATGTAACTCATTTAAAAATGTAATGTGTAACTGAGAAGTGCAGATTAATAGTCATCTATGATAACCAAACTTATAGTCATGTTAGTTAGGTTTTTGTAGGTATACAAAGATATATTTCAATTAGATAGGTTGTCTTCAAACACTTCAAAGACATGCAGAATATGACATTTAAAATATTTTAAGAACTTAGACTTTTCTGGACAGTGAGACAGGTCTGCTCCTGGCAGCATCAATGTATTTCTGGAAAATGATGGGCATTGAAGAAACTTCATGTGGAATTAATTTTGTGGCAATAGTTAGTCACTGGACAAGAAACTGTTCTGGTATTGACTGCTAATAGTATGCTGTATAAACTGGACATGCAGATTCCATAGGAAAGTGGCCTGTGAACTTTGGCAGAACAAGCCAAGATGGTCCTCAGGTTCCTGCTTTGCAGAAAGAAAATTGCCATACATTCTTCATGACACAAGGAGAATCAACTGAAGGACTGTGTCAGATTTCCTGCATCAATGAAAGGTATGCTAGACTTTGGGCCATAAATGCTGAAGGTGGTGCCCCAACATTACAAAGGAACTTTGGTTGACTGTCCAGGTAGACAGGTGTCATCACTGTCATTTTCTGGACTTTGGAAGTTGCTTGTACTTTCTGTTTATTTGGGTAATATTATATCCTTCTGTGGTCTTTGATGTAGTTGAAGGTTTAATAATTATAGGTATTGTTCTTTTAGTTTAAAAAGCATATTAGATTGAAACTTTAGACTCACAAGGATAAGGTAGATAATCGAATATTTAAGTTTGTTAATTACAAATAAACTAGATATTGTGACTGTAATTCCTATTTGAGAGCTTTTCTGTTGTAATTTTGCTATATGGAAATTGAAACCTTCCTTTTGATCAGACAGAAAAGAGGAAGTGTGGTGGAATGTTTTCTGTATGCTGTAAATAAAGGACTGTTTTGGCCTATGTACAGCACCATAGAAATGGGTGGAGAATCAGAGGACAGACAAGTAGAAGGAAGATGGAGTTAGTCAGTCACCTTTTGACCCCCCCTTCCCCAGGAGGAAACATGTAACAAGTCCAGATGAACCGCAGGCCAGGTCTGAACCACTGGTCCCAAATGGGCCTGGGAAACCTTCTAAAACAAATAGATCCATATCTATCTCCCCCGATAAAACTAAAGTTGCAGTGGATCAAAGATCTCAACCTACACCCAGTTACACTGAATCTGATAGAAAAAACAAGTGGGAAAATAACTCTTGAACACATTCACACAGCAGACCAATTTTTAAATATAACACCATAGCACAGACACTGAGTCAACAATTTAAAAATGCCAAATCCCCAAACTGAGAAATCCCACTTGACTGCAATTTTGAGGATACAATCAATAAGGCAAAATGACCACAGCCAGAATGGGAAAAGAATCCAATCAGAAAATGGGGGCAGAGGCAAATAGGGAATTCTCAACAGAAGAACTCAAAATGGCTAAAAGACAATGAAAGAAATGCTTAACATCTTTAGCTATCATAGAAATGAAAATCAAAACAACTCTGAGATACAATCTTATGCCTGTCAGAATGGCTAAGATCAAAACCACAGCCTGTGCTGGAAGAGATGTAAAGTAAGGGGAACACTCCTTAAGTGTGAGTAAAGCTTGTACAGCTACTTTGGAAATCAGTATGGTGCTTTCTCAAAAAATTGGGAATCAATCTACCCAATGATCCATCAATACCACTATTGGGCATATATCCAAGAGATGTACATTCTTCCCCCAAGGGCATTAGCTCAACTAATAGCAGCATTATTTGTAATAGACAGAACCTGTAAACAACCCTCAACTGAAAAATGGATTTTAAAAATGTGGTGTATTTACACACTGGAGTACTACTGAGCAATAAAAACAAAGACATCCTGATATTTGAGGCAAGTGGTGAATGGATGGAGAGTATAATCCTGCGTGAGGCAACACAGACCCAGAAAGATAGACATGGTAGGTACTCAATCATGAGTGGATTTTAGAGATAAAGCAAAGGATAACCAGGGTACATTTCACTCCCATCCCCAGCAGCCATGTAACAGGAGGAAGTTAAGAAAGACATTCATAGATCTCTCTGGGAAGGGGAAATAATAAAAGATCACCTGAGAAAATTGAAATCATTTGGTATGGGGGTGAGGTGAGAAGAGAACATGAGATAATGGGATGGTTGGGGGAGGATACTTGTCAGGATATGCTTCAAACAAGAACCTCATGCACTGCCAATCTGTGTGCATTTCAGGGATAATTGTCCCACATCTATTAAAACTTTCCTTAAACATGCCAAGAAAGACTACTTCAACTTACATACCTAGGGTAACTACAAAAATGTGTAAATATTTCATGTTAGTTACCAATATAAATATAAGCTTCAATCAACAGAAAATGAGTATCTACCAATAATGGAACTGGTATACCAATGTGGTTGCTGATAGATTTACATATTTCCAAGAGGAAAAATAACTCTTGCAAAAGGATTTGTAGAAGGTTTATAAATAGAAATTTAGTGTTTTGATTTTGTATGATAGCACTATTAGTTACAGTAGATACTTAAGTGTTTGTGTTTGATAATAAAACAGTGAAATTCAGAAACTGGTTGTCAAAAGTCATCAGTCTAAATGCATTACTATTTGTATAATAATAAAGTTAAAAAATTCATGAACTTAACTGGAGATAAGTTGATATAAAGAAGATAGCAAAGTGACCAGCTTGAGGAGTTCCTAAATCCACACTCATAAATCTTAGTAAGATAAAATAGTACCACAAAAAAGAATGATGTCCTGAAGCAATGTGAAAGGTTTAAAAATGGGGCAAAATTACACATCTAATTGCATTTATTAAGGTATAAACATTAAATGAGGGGTCAGTTTAAGATTTGGCAATCTTTAGTATGATTTTAACAAAATATGTTGCTGCTATTGAGTTGTGGGAACACAATCTGAAAAGGAGGTGCTACAAGACAGAATGGAAGGGAGGGAGGTAAGAAAAGTAATGTATCTCTACCAACTTAGCTATAGATGACTAAGAATATAGGGTTAATGTCAAGACTATGAGTTGAGGAATCTCAGTGATGAAGGAGAAAGAAAGAATCCTTTTTGCACCTTGAAGTGAGTGGATTCCTTCATAGTACACTCAGAGTATTAGAGACATTTCAGCATATGTATGAGAATTGAGGGAGAAGCGCATGGGGACAGATGCAGGAATTGGATATATACCAAACTGGATAGGTATTTGGAAGACAGAATTAATTCAACATCTTATTTCCCAAGGTCATTCATTATTCTTCTTCCTCTATATTCCTTGAGAATTTTGACTTTTTAAATATGTAACACAGTGTAGTTGAATCTTAATTAAAGTTTGCTTTTAGCTACACAGTTTCCCAAACAAATACATATTTACTCATTGAATGAGCATACAGAATAAAAAAAAAAAGCTTATATATTTACTTTCACTGGGTATGGTGTCCTCTGGTTTTGGCTGACATTTATTACCAAATTCCTACAGCTACTTATGTATGTAACTCTTGTCCCAAGTCAATATTTTATTTGATTTATTTTGACCTAGTTAAAATTGTATTTTGTGAATATAGCAAAGAAAACACCAGATGAGCATGTGGCCTTAGCTAAGGATTTTAAGGAATTCTGAGAACTTTTGTCTCCTTTTGTCATGGAATCATATGTTGTTCTCAAAGGTGATAAAATGAAAACTTTTTCATTGGAGAGCAATGATTGTCAGTAAAGGAGATTGCTAAATTGTCTGTCTATACTGATGGCCCCAATACATAGGGCTCATTAGTGTTTGTAGTCTCTACCATAATTCCAACAAACATGGGTAAAGCAGGCACAAGGACAATCTCCTCGACATTTCAGCAAAGTCCAGTTTCACATTGACATCTGCTTCTTGTAATTCTCGTTTCAAGAGAGAATCAGCATTTATTTTGTAATCCACATAGAGCCTTACATATGTGGATTATTAATGTACATTTTTAATTCAAAATTCTTCATTTAATATGTTGAATAATTCAGTGGTTCCTCAGACAATATTTCTCTTTCTTTCATTGTGTATTGACAATAAAATTGTGTATTAGCAACTACATCTTTCATAGAGGTTATGTCAATGGGAATATACTTTCAAAGGGTTCAATATTAAGACTAGATATTTTGCTTCTTTTTTTGCCTTGATTTTTTTTAGATGAAGATATCTTTTTTTATTATTATTATTATGAACAAAGAAGTCACACTTCCTATCCATGTATATCCTTATTCAAGGTCCCTTCCCCCCTCCCACCACATCAGGTCATTCTCTCTTCTCCACAACTCCTCATCCCCTCCCTGGGCAGGCGACAGGCAGTCCCAAGATCCCACTGCCCCAATATTGCTTAATTCAGCCTCCACTCCTGGTAGATCTAGTTTTCTCCCCCCAACCTCAAGACTGACTCAGGTGTTCCTCTAGGGGGAGTGGGATATATGGCTGTTACTTTACTGTTCAATGACTTTTTATCCTTAGTCATCTACCTTTTTCTGCAGAAAGATTTGTACTCACTGTCAACTGCTGACTTTTATGCACTGCTTTAACTTAATATTTAACTTAAATACTATAATCATATATAAAAAATTTTAGAAAATGGGAATTGTGGGTAAATAAGATACTTTGGAAAAGTGTTTGAGTACCCTGTAAAATCAAAGAAACTTCAGGATAAATATTCATGAGAAGAGCAAGAGAACAGAGAGGCTGTGGAAGCTTAGCAGCAATGATGTCCACCTCCCTTCATTACTGCTATGTAGGTACTCACTACTAAGAACCTGACACTTAGTGCACAGTCTCACAATTTTCAAATTTGATTGACACTGATCATTCATGTTCTTGTGTTTTTAACCAAGAAAAGAGAGCTCTAGTTCACATGGAAGAAATATATTTCAGAGTTAATACAACAGCGACATGGACAATTTTGAGTAATAAAACATTACTTTTCCTTCTTCCTTTATTTCTATTGCTTATTTGGTATTAAAATAGGTTGTTACTATATTATTTATTTTTAGTTACATTGTCTCTTTGCATAGTAATATTCTCATTAATCTTCAACTGTTACATCTTCCTATTAAATACTGAATATAGTAGACAAAGGTTAAAATAATGTGTCATTTTCTGGGAACAAATAAAACAAACTTAAAATCAAACAATTTCTTTCAACTGAACTAAAGTGATATTAAAAGCTAAATACAGTATACAGGATAGCTTCTGACAAGGGTTGTCAAATTTAAAGAAATGTGGAGGTCTGTGTTTTATAAGGGGCAATGTACTCAATAAATTAAAAAATGGGAAAAATAAAAGGTAGATAAGTAAACAAACACTCATATACCTCTAAGAATTTTATAACCTTAGTTACATGGTACTTTAAAAATTTGAAACACAGATTTCAGTTTAAAATTTAGAATCCCAATCATTAAAAGATATTTAAATACACCTCTGATATTAGAATTTTAATTTAAAATTTACTTCACTGAAAATTTTTATATTTTTATGAAGATATAGAACCTTATATCATGATACTTCATCCTTAGGGATTTCTTTCAAGAACATAAAAATATACATTTAACAAATGCTATAAATATTTAGAAACAGACATTCTGAAGACAATAGGAGAGAACATCTATATTAAGAAAAAAATGTCATTTATGGGTGTATATGAGACTAAAGAAGCTGGTTATCAGTTGCTGGGTGCTAGTGACTAGATGACACTAAGTAATTAAATAATGTCCTTCATTAACCTTAAACTTTTAGAAATACATATTACTGTTGACATTCAAAGAACATTCCTGGAAAATATACATTTCAATAAACAATGTTCTTTCTCTATTGAAAAAAGCATAAGCATGTTATTCAATCACATATTTTGAATGAGAAAACAATTCTTTACTCTCATTGATCTATTCATTTTCCATCCTCTAAACTCCAAAAGTGCACTGTAGAGGTTTACTTTTTTAAGCATCAGCAGCACCAACATCTTTCTTCCATGCTTCTGACAGGAGAAAGTAAGAAGCAGAGGCTCCATGGTGGCTTCAGCTATGTTGTTTGAATAACATATACAACTGTTCATGTAACGTCCCCCCCCCCAGGTCAATGAATTGCAGCAACTTCATCTTTTTGACACATGAGGACTTTGTGAAATGGATCAACATGAAATTTCATGAATTAATGTTGCTGTTTAATAATTATTACAGAAGCCATCTTGTTATTTCTGAGAAGCCAGATCAACAATGCCTTGCTGGTCTACAAATTATTATCACAAGAATGTCCTGAATGAGTGGGTTTGAGATGCACAGCAGTTGCTGCATTTCAGTATGGACAGGAGAGACAGAGACTGTGAAAAGTTGTTCCTATGAAAGCAAATGACAGCTCCCACAAATGAAGGAAAAAATGTTAAAACAATAAACAAAAGAGAAACAATTACTTGCTCATTACAAACATGTCATATTGCATTCTTTATTTTGATTGTGGAAAATTAGCCATTGACTACCAGGAACAATTGATTTTCCTTCACAGCTGTTTTCTAATTACATCTGAACACAGAAAATTCTAGTGCAGCCATTCAGCTGTTCAAAGGGAATTTTCTTTTATTATTGCTGCTGTTCTGTGAGCTTTGCCCAGCAGTATGACTAACCATCATTTGAGACTCAACTGCATAACGATAGTATTTGGATTAAGATCCCTTCTTTTCAAGGATGTTTTAAGACCTGAAATATTTTAAATTATACTAAGCTGGGTATGCAAGCTGTTTGATCAGATGCTATTGTATAGCTTTTGCTTCTTTTTTATCATGCCATCAAAACAAGAAAAAATAATAATAAAGATATCTTAAACTCATACATTTATTTCTTAGTCACTGTATAGGTTTCAATTGGATCTATTTTTGTCACTGCAGTTTCTGATGATAGTTTTGGCACAGTCTTGCTGGGAGGGTGGAGAGTGATGGGCAGTTTTCTGTCAGTTGATTCTGTGGGTAAATTCTAAGCAAAGAGCATGGAGATTATTAACAGGCAGGATTCCAAGGTTTCAAAGAAGCAATTGAAATTTTGGATGCTTCTCCTAAACTCTTCATAATTTCCTCCAAAATAATTTTAGTTTTAAAATGAGGCCAGAAATGTGAAAGATGCCCTTGGGAATTTTTTTAGGATTTGTGGTTACTGAGAGTGTTCTTGCAACATAGTTCAACTCTGTCCATTAGAGTTTAGAATCGTTCCCGCAATTTATATAAAATCAGGAATGTTAAAAAAAAATTCTACTTAAATTTACAGAGAAATCTTCAAATAACTATGTATTTTCCCAATCAAAGCTTAAAAATAACAATTTAAGTCTGAAAGTCTGGGCTGAACCAGCAAGGGTTGAGCTCTTTGTTGTTATTTATTGAATGTTTGCTATTGTTTAGACAATTTACACAATTGTTTTCCCCATGGCAAATTCTCTAGTCTGATGAAAACAATAGTCTTTGTAGACTGTCTGTTGAGGTTATGGTTTTACATGTGCTATTTTCTTTGGGTGATGCAAAAGATTATTCCATATCCTATCATATTTTATTATTTATACCACAAATATTAACATATTATATTAGTAATTACTGAATTAAGTTAAATTTGTTTCAGCCTGCTTAATAATTCCAATGGCTCCATTATTAAAAAGAGGTGTAATCTGATTAAACAAACAGAAAACCCTCATTATGAAGGTAAAGTTTAATTATGATTTCAGTTGTTTGTTTGATTATTTATTTGTGACAATAGTTTCATGTAGCCAAGTTTGGGTCAGAACTCACTACATACCTATAAATGACATTAACCTTCACAGGGTGTTGAGTCCCCTTGCTAATTGCTCAGATTGAAGGCATTTGCCAGCACATCCAGCTTTGAGTGCCAAGTTTCAGCCTGATTTAGGCTACCAGTTGATTACATCACATGCAAAGAAGGTAAACTCTAAGTTCAAAACTCAATCAAACTCTTGTATTTCACTTTCTCTTTCTTTCCATAAATACTTTGTATCTGTTTTAAAGAACCATGATCTTGTAATTTTGCTGGTTCAGAAGGTATCAAAAGAAACACCCTCAGAAATTCTAAATGAGTATCTACTCACTTAAACTCTATTAAATGTCTGCTGTCATGCTTCCAATGATGATAGTAGACTATGCTCCTGAAACAGTAAGCAAACTGCCATTTTTTAATGTTTTCCTTCATGATAATTTCTTTTGCCATAGTACCTCTTCATAGCAATAGGCCACATTCTTAAAACACTTTTAAGTCTTTTCTTATGACCAAAGAAACCAGAAGTATTTAAGGAAAACATGAACAAGTAGCACATATCCACTAGTGGATAGTTCAGAGTTAAATCACTGAAACTGACAGTGATATTTATATTGCACATCTTTAATGCCTGGCGCCCAAGAGTATGTGCCTATATAACTGCAGAGAGGTAGGATCAATGTCAGAATGTTAGGAAGTCTGATAATATGGGAAGTCTATCTGTATGCTATGAATTATTATTAGATAATGAAAGAATTTTCTTGGCCTATAGCAGAGCAGCTTATAGTCAGGAGGGAAATCCAAGCATAGGTAAAGGGGAAGGAGAGTAGAGTCACTAGGAGAAGCAATCAAGCCGCCCAAGAAGTAAGATGTAATGGAGTATAGGTAAGAACACTAGCCATGTGGCAAGACATGGATTAAAAGAAATGGATTAAGATTCTGTAAGAGCTAGTTAGCAATAGGCCTGAGCCATAAGCTGAGTAGTTTGTAATTAATATATGACTTGGTGTGATTATTTGGGATTGAAGGTCCAGACCTCCAGACTAGGCTGGGAAAGAAATTTCATACAACATTCTGCTCTCTAAACATATATTAAAAATTAATGTTAATAACAACTAGGAGGATTTTCCCAAATCAAGGGCAAAAAAATACCATGTCTTGCTTTCATCTGAAATGGCATTGTTACCCTCAGAAAACAAAAAAGTTTGCTTTTACAGACCTTTCTCTTGCCTTTCTTCCACTGAGCTATATTGAACACTAATAATAGAAGCATGATGTGTACTTTCAAGTCTTCATGTCCCAGTGGATTAGAAAATAATTTAAAAAGTTAGAGTCGAAACTAAAGCAGCAAAGAATACCACATTTTGGTTTAACAGGAATTTACTCCAAGAAGTCATAAACCAATAATAATGATATTTCAAGTATAGCAATAACTGAAATGTCCTTGCTTTTATGTGTTTCTAATCATACTTTCTATCAACTATCAATATCAGCAACAATAAAACTCAAGGAAAATGTAGAAAATAATATTATCTTCTTACTTTGTATCTTCTTTCTGTACCCAGACAATAATAACAACAAATTCAATTCTGTAATATATGTTTGATGTGACATAAATTTTAAAAAGGATTGTATATTATGCTAACACATTTTGGAAGTATAATTTTAAATAAATTTACAAGAAAAATCTATGTTAGTATTCATTTTGAGGACAGAAGTTTTTTGTAAGTTTAGATTACTAGCAAAGTCAGTAATTTGTTATTTGTTATTAGGATACACATTCTCTTCATTTTCCAGATGACAAATTCAGTATGTGCATATACAAGTTATTTTTCTGTTTATATGATCTTTTTCTGTTTATATGAGAAAACACTATCAGCAAAGGTATTTTCAGGAATATAGAGTCTATTTAACTTACAGTTCAAGATAGATAAAACTCTGTCATGGTACGTAAAGGCAAGGAAGTAAGTGGTAGACATTGTGACAGAAATAGGAAGGCAAGAGACCTGGCCTGATATGGGATACCTTTCTGTATGCTGTGAGTATCATTGGTTAATAAAGGAACTGTTTGGACCTATAACAGGGCATCTTAGAAGTAGGCAGGAAATCCTAGCATATGAAAAGGGAAAGGAAGGCAGAGTCAGACAGAGACAGGATTTAGCCACGCAGGGAGCAAGATGTAAAGACATAGGTAAGACATAGGTCAGGTGGCAAGACATATTAATGGAAATGAGGTGAATTTAGCTACAATATGCCTGTACCATAGGACAAGCAGCATAAAATTGATATAAGCATCTGAGTCATTGGGGGGGGGGCGTTAACCAGCAGCAGGGCTGCAGGCAGGTCTAGACCATTTACTACAAATGTAAAAGAAGGAAGCCAACTGGGAGTGGATCAAGGATCACACCCCAGTGACAAACTTTCTCCAGGAAGGCTGCACATTCCCATGACATCCCCAAACAGTGGCAACTAGTGAGCAAAGGTTCAAATGCTGAAACCATGGAGGACATTTCTCATTCGGATCACCATGGGATATTAATGAAAAAATACTTTGGGTTAATTTTAGGGAAGATATTCTAAATTTTTTAAGTGAATGTAATTCACAGTTTACTATGTCTGTAAGTAGAATATAATTTTCACATCTTGCTAAGATGTACCAATTACAGTTTTTATTAGGTAGTTCCAATGAATAATCCTAAATTCATAAACTATGATTAGTAAACCTGTCACCTAAAGCCTTAAAAGGATAAAGTTGAAAAATAATTTATCCACATATAGCTTTCAAAACTCCTTAATAACCAGTGGATGACAGGTCTTTGGTAATTTATTCTAATATAAAGCTGAATATAGAATCTGAAGATTATGAATTAAATGTTTGTGACCTTTACTGAGAATACATTTGTTGAAGCTAAAACCTCCATGAGGGCTATATACAGAAACATTCCTATTAAAAAGCAATTGAGATAAAATTAGGCAATAGAATTTTAGGCTTTATCCAATAGAATTTGAAGAAAGTAAACCAGAATGAAACCATGTACATATATACATGTATTGTGCATGTGTGCAAGTATATGTATATGTACATGACTATGTATGATGTCTATTGCGATTTGTCTACCTTCATTTATTTCATTTTAAAAACAAAAGATTGTAAAAAAAATATAATGAAAAGCACACTGTCTTATTTCACTGTCTTAGGAAATATAAACATCAAGCTCTTATTATTTTTGAAGTCCAAGGTCATCTTATCTTGGGCATCAAGTCTCCAAAATTGTGAGGAAACTTTTCATCTAAGCTACCAATCATATTGTATTTTGTTATGACAGTTTGAAGAGCCTAATACAGAGGATAATAAAATTGAATTGTTGCTTTACAAAGCTAATACAGTAATTTATATTTGGTTTGTTGGAATTATCTGGGAATGAATATTATTGTGGTTTCTTCTTCAAAACTTGATATATGTATTTTCAAGTATGTATTGAATTGTATCCCATGCTTGTCAATTTATTGTATAATATATGTTTTTACCAAAAACTGATACTCTGTACTCCACATTAGAAACTATATATATATTTAAATAAGGACTTATTTTCTCCAATTCAGAGTATGAAACTGTGGAACTGATGAAACCTCTCAGTTCCAGATATAAAAGTAAATTCTGAAGTTCTCTAATTAAAGAAAGAAACAATAAAATGAGGCCATTTGAGATTTGGTATGCTCTGTATGCAAATCTTGCTAGAGTAATCTCGTCTATATTTTGTTTAGTTTGAGTACTTACCCTGCCAAGTTCAAGTCAATGGCTTAGATATACATAGTTTATTTTGGAGGTGATCCCACCCACTCCAAATGAAAGGAGAAAATAAAAAACAGGCACAAAAGAAGGGGTAAGAAAGTAACGTTTTAGCCAGTTCCACCTCTCCTAATCAGTGGAGAGGGAAACCCCTGGAGATTCTCTGGAAAGCACACAAGAATAGCTAGCTATGTGGATTAACAGGAGCCTGGAATGTTAAAGCTGGCTCCGAGTTCCCTTTGCTGAGAGCTATCCTAGTTTTACCAGAGGAGTTTCTTCATTGCTCCTGTCATGTCAATTTCTCTTTCAATTTTTTCACAGCATTGTTTTTTATTTCTTCCTAGAAAGAGAGGATCTTAAAACACAAATCTCTGCTCTAACAACAGATCAGATGACTAGAAAAGAAGGAGGTGATCTAATACAATGAAAGGAACATGAGGATGAGCATCAGCCACATCTACCCAAAGTGTACAGAATACATAGAGTTTTCTTTAAGGTACCTACCTAGTGATTACATCATCAGTTATGTTAAGGCTACATAGTCAACTTCACAAAACATTGTCAACTAACACCCTATTACAATTGTGCTACTCAAAGTGTGTTTTTACAACAAAGCTGTGAAAATCTAGTAGCTTAAAATTTTTCCAGTATTTGCATTTGGTGGAAGTTTAAATTTCCTAGCCATTTTTGACTGTCACTTATGATCACCTGAGTGATAGTGAGTTGACTATCTCTCTGCAATTTCATTTTGCATTTTATGTTTAATATGTTGACCTTTTCCCAAGTTAGCAGGCATGCTTTAATTGTTCTGCTTAGTTTGTTAATTTACATAGTTTTAATTTCCAGAGTCTTTTACTGACTATCTTTGTTTATTGTCTCTGTATATGTACATGTATAGGAGCACCTAATTAAATCCTCTTAAAGAAAATGAGAACATATGCTCCAATGAGGAAAAAGTAGTATTCTTTGATAAGTGTACATTATCAAATATAGGCATGTTATCATTCAAAACCTTAGATTCTTTAGAATCTCCAAGGATAACATAGATAATTTTATCCTAAACTTTGCATGTTATAATAAGCTTGTAAGCCAAGATTGTAAGAAGTATATTATATTACTGAATGTGATTTATGATGTAATTGTACAGAGTTCTAAAAATTTTAACAAGAGAAATCACTGAATAAGTTCACATTTCAATGTTTTCCCTTCTGAAGGTAGACAAATAGAATATCATGAATAATGCCACACTTTAGAAATTTAGTTTTCAAAATTATCTTATGATTATAGGGAAATACAATAATGGTACAAAGAGTTTTTATAGAACCTTAATACGGTATCTCTCACATTAATATGTTTTACTATATCTTAAAGCTATTTTAGTTGAAGCTAATTTCTTTAAAGTTCATCTTTAGGGTTTTGTCTATATAAAAGTCATCAGTGGATCTTGTTTATAGCCATAACTTATTTTATTTCTTTTTAATTAATTGTTTTCACTTTATATACCAAGTGCAGCTCCCTCTTTCTCCTCTTCTCCTCATCCCTGCTAACAGCCTTTTCTAATAACTACTTTTTATTCTTATCCCTTCCACATTTATCACTAAGTATTCTCTAGGTTTATACATCCTATCTCACCAGATTTTCTAACATGTTATTTTGAACTCATGGGTATTCATTTGATTTTCTGCAATATGCTGCAATATTGTTGTCCTTTATTTTTCAATAAGGTTAAAGTGTTACTGAACAGGCATGAAATCCACCATTCTCAGGTTTATCTGAAATCTCAAGATAAAAGTGTTCCATAGTGTGCGCCAGGTCCTTTGCACAGACAGATTTAGAAACTATATATGCACAATTCTGTACATCTGCATTAATTCCATTGCTATTATTGCATATGAAAAGTTATTTTACTTATATCTGTATATAATACCACACTTGTAATGTGAAACACATATAACTTATATGTTTAAGTATATACACACTTTCCTTACATACTAAAAGATTATGACTGTACCTTTTTTTAGTTTATAATGGTGCAAAAGCAAAAATTATGTGAAAAACTATACTAAACTCTTGAAATGTTGATTTTTTTCCTAGGCAAACATCACGGAACACACATCTTCTCTAGATGTCGGGCTGCAGCAGTGGGTAGCTCTGTCAGCTATTCATTCACAAGGAAAATAGTCCACACACTGTGCTTCTAAATCATGTCACAGATTAGGCATATAAAATTCATGTTGACAAACGAAAGTTATGGTTTACAACATGTTTATGAAGGTCATCTATTATATATATGTATAAATATCTATCTGTATATGGCTGCATATATGAATAAATGTGTATTTTGTTTATATATATACACATCCAGATGAATAAGTGTATATATTAATTCATGCTTTGAATTGTTTGGTAGCACAAAATAACTTATTATACCCTTTCACTATGGTTTTTTTCCTTCCTAAATGAGTAATTCAGATATATTTATATATAATCTACTTATTTGTATAATCAACCTATTGTAGTATATATGAAAGTCTTCAAAACTGAGAAAATTATCAAGTAAAGTACATGTATAAAGTTTATGTATAATGTATTTGTAATAGTATGTATAATTCATTGCATATTTATCTAGATGGTATTTAATAAAACATTGAATTCCAGCATCAGTTCACTCAGGCCCTTTCTATCTTGGTATAGCCCTTGAGTTCATGCATACATATGAGGAACAGATTCAAGTATGATAATCTCATTCGCCCTGGCATCCCACACTATAATAATTGAGATTTAAAAATACGTGCATTTATATTATATAATTCTATTTTTAAAAGAATTTCAGCCTGGTATCTACCACCAGTATATTACTCTGTAAGACAATTATTTTTTCCAGTTTTAATGGTGATCTGAAAGAAGATGATACTTTTATACCAATAATAATAGTAAACTTAGTCTCAATTAACTTTCATATAAATAATATCAAATTGATACTAAAATCTGGCTTTGAGTATAAGCATGTTAAAATAAAATCAAGTGGTATTCCAAACCACCAAGTTCCTACTGTGTCTTCCTTGAGATATATGTCAAGTTGGAAGAATAACAAACACTGGAAAAATCCAGTGCATAAAGCTAGATACTATATTTCCAGATGCAAGCAGAGCAACCACAGAGTTTGTGTGGTGAAAAATGTGGAATAGAAACATCTCAGTTCAATTGACCCATTTTTAACTATTTTCAACTCAGCATCAAACTCTGGATTAGGCAGTTTTTGGCTTCATTGTTTATATCTGGTTACAATTCTCCATGCTTGTGGGTGACAATCCTCTACAAATTATAAACTGTTATTTAACATAGAAAAAAAATCAAGCATTTAGAAAACAGAAAAGAAAACCACTATAAAACATCTTGATGGCATAAAATAACATGATGAAATTGTAAAGAAGTACTAAAGAGAAATAGTCTTTATAAAAAATAGATTTATACTGAATGTACAGGCTTCAATAGAAAGATTGTATAGCAGAATAATTCAGCACCAAGTGGTATTTTGTTAAACAGAAATACAGAGCTTAAAAACTCTTCAAGAGAGAATAAAATATATAGAATGAGGATTAGCACTTATGATACCAAAAGGACATAAATAGATATGCAACTGTCTAAAACAGAAATCCTAGGAAGATTAAAAATATATACAGTTAATGAGGAGGAAATACAAATGTTGTAAAGATTGACAGACCCAAATGCTAAAGAGATTTAAAAAACAAAACAAAACAAACAAACAAAACAAAAAACAAAACCTCATGTTTGAAATTCCCATTGCATTAAGACAGAAGAATCTTTTAAGAAACCATAACCTGAAACAAAGATTTTGAGAATAAGAAGCAATTCAAATCAAATCAATCTTGGAACTAAAGGCAACACTTTCAGAAATAATGTTGCTCAGGTACTCTGGTTGGCAAAAAAACAAACAAACAAACAAAAAACTTCCAATAGAACACTCACTACCACACAAGCCAGCTTTTGGCTGCCAAATGACAATCTTTCTGTAGACCTTCTTTCACAGCACAAATAACAAAGAGTTGACAGATCAATGTTTCCAGTGAAAAAAGTGAAGAAATACAGGAAAGCATAGCTTACATAGCAAATAAAAGTATTTAAAACTAAATAATAAAAATTTTTGATAGTTTTATATTCAAAAGTACTATGTAAGCACATTATACATAATATATAAAATTAAGTGAGAAGTATTCAAGGAAATGTGTAAAATTTTGATGAGTAGCAATTTTATGAAAATTACTGGCACCTGCAAACAACAACACAGAAAGAAATAGAAATCATATCTACATAATTATAAGCTATAATTACAGTAAATATTAATATTTTAAAGTAGAGGGCCTAAAATTGGACAAGAGAATCTTAAAGTACTGTCTGGTCTGGTTCAAAGGAAAACCACAGATAATGACTAAAGTCTGTAGGGAAATCCATGCATAAGTTAGCATACAAAAGAAATAAGTCCAATTTGCATGAGAAAAGATAATTAATAGAGATGTTATTAATATATATGCAGAGTAAGTCAGTCTCTCTGAAATTGGCCAAAGCACCTCCACAGCCTTGGCTTTGTCAGAGAATAGGTTCTTGAGCTATGTTTCATGGATGTCTGGGACTGTCACTGTATGTGTTGAAAGGTAACCTGTAATAGCACACATGAGACTCTGAGCCAAATATGGGGGAAGGCTAAAATATCAGAGAGAGAAAGCACCACAGTCAATTCTCACCCAGATGTCTTGCAGCTTCCTCAGCCTCTCTCCTGGTCGCTTCTGCCTGTAGCTTCTGCCAGTCGCTTCTGCCTGCCTGGTGTCTAGAAGCCCTTATATACCCTATCCCATCTAGATTAGGTTTAAAGGTATGTAGCCTTAAACTCACAGAAACAGAAGAAATTCTGTCTCTGGAGTTATGGGATAAAGGATGTTGGTTACCACTCCCAGCTTTCCCTGTGCTGGGATTAAAGGTGTGTATGATTGACTCAGCTGTTTATGCTTGTATTTAAGGATCAAGAATTTCCTGGGCTGCCTGCCTAGAATTTGACTGGGTCTCTCTAATATCCCAGGATTTATTAAATATTTAACATATATCCACAGTAATCTGATAGGAACTATACTTCTTTTAATGACCAACATTTCAATATACCAAAGTTTTATTGTTAACCAAACTGTATGAAATGCATGCCACTCGGGGCTGGAGAGATGGCTCAGCGGTTAAGAGCACCGTCTGCTCTTCCAGAGGACCCGGGTTCGACTCCCAGCACCCACATGGCAGCTAACAACTGTCTGTAGTTCCAGTTCCAGGCAAATACCAAGGCAAATAGCTAACAACTGTCTGTAGTTCCAGTTCCAGGCAAACACCAAGGCAAATAAATAAATAAAGTTTAAAAAAAAAAAAAAGAAATGCATTCCACTCAAAATTAAGAAAGTGTAAAACTGTATCATTAAAAAGACTTCATAATACTTGAAAATATTATTGTGAACATCTTTTTTAAAATTTTAATTTGTTAAAAATTCCTTACTTATGCAAACTATATAAGTGTATGCTTCTCAAGGACATTCATTCCTCTTATGACACTGGATCTTTGATCTCTTAAAGCTCATCAGGTAAGTCTGATTTAGCCCTACATATTTCCTCATAGGCTATGATCCTTGCATAGAACTTCTGTGATATAATTTAAAACTAAAATAAAACTGAGGAAATTATTATCCTTTCTCCTCCACATAACATCGTTAACAAAAACAGAAAAACTCTACATAAAAAAAGGACTTTCTTAACAGTTAGTGGTTAATGGTACTTCAGAAACTATATGTATATGTGCTGCCAGTTCACATTTGGATGAAAATATTTCTGCCTAGAAATTCAAAGCAGATGTGGTGTTCATTTCTTGAGCTTTGAGTTTGGATCTCTGAGATTCCAGTTTTCTTCTCCAAAAATATTTTTGTTCATGAAACTTGGTGGATTTCTCTAGCTGATTTCTGCTTATTTCCCTCAAAGAACTATGAAAAATTCACATTTCCTTTGTTTTTATAGTTTCTCTCCTTCTTTCAATTTAAGGTGATGCAACATCTTTCAAAACTCTCCTGATTTGGATGGATATCAATCATAACCTAGTATGTTAAACCAAAGCTACATCCAGAAAACCCATTCATTGAAGGGTCCTTTAAAAAGCATTTCCACTTAGAAGACTGCATTTAAAGACTATTCAAGAATTAAGGGGCTTTCTACTAAGATCCTTTGAAGGATTTTGGGTGTGGTGAAGGGTGTACTATATCTTTGACTTACTTAATGGCTTTTTGTGTGTGTGCTTGGGTTCAGTTTTACCCATGATTTTTTTTATTTACAGTAACCCAGGGTTGATCACATCCTATGGTTTTTTTCATACTTTAAAAATCTTCTAGTGGAACTAAGGAGAGACAAATTCATGCACAAACTTAGCAAACCTGGAATCAGTTTAGCTACTCTGAAGTTTTTCCTCTCATTTTATATTTCACAGGTAGGAACCATTAGAATATGCATTCAAAATGTTGTTTAGAAACATACACAGCTGGATGGATCACCAAGTTCATTGTATATCTATTTTATGTATCCAGAATTGCTCATTTGACATTTTTCCATTATCATGCACATTCATACCCTAAAGGCATTATTTTAACTATGTACATAGCAGCATTAGTTGTAATAACAAGAACCTAAAAACAACTAGATGCCCCTCAACTGAAGAATAGATTAACAGACTGTAGTGCATCTATACAATGGAGTGCTACTCAGCAATTAAAAGAAAAAAATGTCATCCTAAAATTTGCAGGAAAATGGAGAAATATGGAGAATATCCTCCTGAGCAAGCTATCTCAAGCCCAAAAGATAGGCACAAGATGTACTCACTCACAAGTGGACTTTAGGAAAAAAAGGTAAAGAATATGTAAGTTTCAAACCACAACCCTTGAAGAGCTTGGGATCAGAAGGAACTTAAGAGAGACATTCAGAGATTCTCCTAAGAAGAAAAAATAGAGAAAATCTCCTTAGCAAATTGGGAACATAATGGGTTGCAACCAAGAATAGGAAGGAACAAACCATGAGAGAAGGAGATGGTTAGGTGGGAGAAGGAACAACGAGGGAGAAGAAAAGAGATAGATGCCTTGTTTGAGGAAGCCAATGTGGGCTGGAAAGAAACGGGGTACTAGAGAATCCTCCAAAAACTCACAGGATGTCCCTGACTGTCAGGCACAACCTTGCCAGCAAGGAAAACGCAACACTCAGGATCTTCTTTCAGCAGTTTATTCGGGACCTTTACAAGTGCTTCTTCTACCCCCAGGGAATGCCGGCTCAATGGCTAAATACTCTCAGGGCATCCAATCCTAATAAGCCATTTGGGTATGGCTCGTAGGTCCACGTACGCAGTAGCAGGCTGCAATCCGAGCTTACGTAAAATAAGGAGCTGTTTACAATAGGAGAGCACTCACCCTCAAGAGGTGAAGGGCAGAAAGTTGGTGCCATCTTAGGGTGCGGCAGCATGACTCTTCACACCTGACTAGGTCTCCAACTAATAGTAGATGGGGTGCCTAAATAGGACTTCCCCAATAATCAAATAAATAACAACCCTCAGTGTCACAGAACCTACATCCAACAATAAATAGAGGTGGAGGCAGGATCGATGGCTGAGTATTGGACTGAGCTCCTGGTCCAGCTGAGGCGAGGGGGGCGGGAATCTGTTTCAGCAAGGGGAAAGAGACTATGAGGAAAATTCTCATGGTGGAATGGATGGCTGGAGTACTGGGGAGCTCACTGAATCAAGAACAGCCACTGTGGAGCCAATAGGAAAACGAGCTAGGCTCTCCAAGGGTAGGCAATTGTCACTTAGCGTGGACAGTATTTGGAGCCTTGAGGGGTAGGCTCAGACTGTGTACGTGTGTGGGGGCTGGCACCTGAGAGCCCATTCCCTTCAGAGGAACATGTAACCAAGTCCTGATATTAGGATGCCTGGAGTGGATGTGGCACGCTAAGCTGTCTCATCTTGGGAATTCTTGCTCTTTTGGGGGAGGGCTGGAGAGGATGGAGAGTGGGGAGGCTGAAGACTGACTGACTGGGAGGAATTGGGAGGAGGCAAATACATGGATAAAAAAGACTTTGTTTTGTAAATAATAAAAAGAAAAAAAGAATTTTCTGTATTTTTCTTCATGATCCTACTCTTCCCAGGTCCCTTAAGCAATCTTTTTTATAATCTTACCCTATTTTACATATTTTATACTTTGAGCAAAAGTCTCCTCAATGCTTGCCTTGCCTCTTTTTGTGACCAACCAATCCATTAAGAAATACTTTAGATTTTGTACATGATGCCATACTGTGTTTTTACTGCTGGTATTTTTGTGTATAATAAAAATTATAGAGGCTAAAGATTTAAGCAATGCTTTCATTGAGCTCAATAACTATGAAGAAATAATTTAGGATAGGTACACAGGGGATGGTTTCTTTCTGTTTCTTAGTAATTAAAAATTCAATGTAAAGAAGTTACAGGTAGATACCAGACAGCTAGCTGGGGCAATAATTTCTGACAACTACCTCATCTTTATGCATTGCATATTAGATAGCTCTTGTTGTTACTAGGTGTCTCACTCACATGGGATAACAACTAGCTGATTGATAATCTATTATCTATACTCAGGTGTTCTTCAGAGCTTGATCATCCTAACATGATGGTGACATATTTATCACATGCTATTTGAATTTGAATGTTTCAGGCTAAACGTTCCAGTATGCTGGGCAGATTTTAACACTTCTTAGATAGTAATAACTTTTTTTCCCCAAATAGCTTCTTTTTAAATTGATTTTATTATTTAGTGATTTTACATCATGCATCTCATCAAACTCAGTTATTACTCCTCTCAGTTTCATACCCACTCTTATGATCTCTCCATTTACTAAAAATTCCTTTCATGATGCTCATTTATTTGCTAGCGCAAAATTAAACTTCCTGTTAAAGGGGGATAAGATCATAGCATCAGAAGCTACAGACCATGTTTTATTAGCTCAGTTGCTCAGAGTCTGAGCTGATGTTTAAAGTCATTATGGAAGAATGGAGGGCAGTAAGGTTACTCAGTTTATGACAGGCAGGAAACAGAGGAACGACAGAGGACAAGATACATCTTTTTAAGAATTTGCTCCCAGAAATCTACTTCCCCAAATTATACCTTGCCTCTAAGGGTTCACCTCCCAAGAATGCTATATTATTGTAAATATACCAAGGGATTCATCATCAACCCAATGGATCAGAATAGTCAGTATTTAATCACTTCCCAGTGATATCTGTCAATGAAATTCCAAACATCTGAACCTAATAGAGACATTAATAACCAAATCACAAGCCAATAAGAACATCAATTATCATAATCTAGTTTCATGGTATGACATCACTTATTGAGAAATTAGATCTTGAACTGAGTGAGGTTGGTTCATCTTGGCTTTTTTTTTGAGGTAGCCTGACAGGGACTCTTGTCCTGTATTAAGTGACTCACTCACATGGCTAGTTCATTAGCACTTGGTACAATATATGAATTTATCCAGAGACCTGGTAGTATAGGAGGAGGTAGTGTGTGTGTGTGTGTGTTTTAACTGGGGGGGGGGCATTCTTCTCATGTGCCCCTATTCATTTACTTGGGCTTCAAACAACAAGATGCTTCAATTCCAAGAAATAGTATCTCAGCAGTTTCAAATGGAAAGCATTTTGGTTTTGTTAACCCAACTTGCCATCATTTCTCCCATATTCATTTATTGACCCAGATAAGAAAGTAGGAAAACCATCACAGAGTAAAAAATATATCCAAAGAAAATCAAAGGAAAATAATGGACTTGTAGCATTTATAGCTTAGACCATGTAGACAGGCCATTGAATACAAGGTAACCAAGGAAACAGCAGCTGTATCTTGGTAGCTGTGGTAACAGTCATAACAAGTCTCTTGTGCATAAGCATCCTCAAATCCACTGTTAGGTCCTCCCTGCTATATCAGAAATGAAAGTAAAATAATACTTCCTCAAATGTTATTCATGTGTACTAACAGAGGATTTATATATCTTTCAAAGATTCAAGCTTCCTTATGATATCTATTGCATTGTGGGATTGCCCTTTTGTTTGCTTCCACATACGTCTTTGGAAGACACATCTTAAAAGAAACACTTTTTCCACTAGGATTTGGGGAGAAATAAAGGGCACCTTACTTCCATGAACATGCCCCTTCCTCACAGCTGTTTACAAAAGCTCTGACAGAACAGCAAAATGCAACTCTCTTCCTACCATGTCTCTTTAGGCCAGCCTTCTTTAGGCTCTCTGGAGTATATCATTCCTTCTCTTCTGCTTTGACTTTCAGAAAAAAATTGAGAACTATAGAGAGTTCCAGCCTAGTGTTGTATTCATACATCTAAATAGTTGATAAAATGTTATTTTTACCCTAAAAATCATCTTAAGTATCTTATAGTAATATGAGCTTTTAAATGTTTGGGAGTTTTTTTTGCAATTTCTGTTTACTGTATCAAACAGATAGTTTTAAGGAAAACATGTTTTCTTAAAGCTAGAATCATTGTGGTTTACAAATTTTGTTACTGCTATTTCTTTCAGCTAATGTAGGAATTAAATTATTGAATTTTGGGGGGTTAATCGGTAGCTTTTACATTTCCACAAAACGTCTTAGAACAATAAATAAAAATTTTCTTAATTATTACAACAAGGTAAAAATAAACAAGCCAATTAAATGACCTCTTTGATTAGCTCTTAATAATGTATAATATTGAGGGACACTTAATTGTACTTCATGGATTGATTTAATATTTATTTTACTGGAAATACTTCATGTATAATATATATCCTGATCATGTTTTCTCCTCCCTCTACTCATCTCATTTTCTCCTTACTTCCCCTCCATCCAGATTCACCCGCTTTCTGTCTCTCATTAGAAGCAAACAGGCTTCTTAGATATAATAATAAAATAATTCAAAGGCATTAGAATTGTACATAGCAAACAAACAAAAGGAAAGAGCTCAAGAGAAAAAGCATAAAAAACAGATATAGACAGAGATCCATTGATTGTGCAGTCAGGAATTGTATAATATAACAAAGCCAGATGCTGTAATATAGATACAAAGTATGTGTGTGTGTGTGTTTGTGTGTGTGTGTGTGAGAGAGAGAGAGAGAGAGAGACAGAGAGACAGAGAGAGAGAAAGTAAATGTAAAAATAAACTTAAAAAGATAAAATTTTAAAATAAAGAAAGAAAAAGCCCCAACAGAATATCATGAAAAAAGATACCTCTAAAGGTGTCTCAAATTCCTTTTCTGTTGCACATCTACTGCTGGGTACAAAATAAAGTCATTCTTAACGAGTTTAATTCTTTAATTATGTAACTCCATAATTCATTTATAATAAAAACTAAGTAAAGGGTTTCCAGAATACAACAAAAGACAGCAAGGCTGAATTATTATTTTCTTTACCCAAATTGCATTTTTATAGAGAACTATTTATTTTTCTTTAAATTATATTTTTATTTAAACTTTTTTTTAAACATACCCACCACTATTCCTCTTCCTCCCCTATTCCCACTTATCCCCCAGGTTCCCCCATCCCATCTCCCACCCCTTCCTCAGAGAGGATAAGGAATCCCAGGGTGAGTCAATATGGTCTGATATATACCAATGAGGTAAGAACAAGTATCTATGCCCAGTATCAGGACTAAACAAGGTGTTCCTCTATAGGGAACAGGATCCAAGAAGCTGGTTCATGTATTAAGAATAAATTATGGTACCACTGCCAGAGGTTTCATTAATTACCCATGCCATTCAACACTCAGAGGGCCCAGGTCAGTACTTGTAGGTTCCCCAGCTGTCAATTCAAAGCAAGTGAACTCCTCATAGCTCATGTCAGCTGTCTCTGTGGGTTTCCTCATCATCTTAAACCTTTGCTCAGATAATCTCTCCTCCCTCTCTTGGATCTCAATGCTATTCATTCTACACAATGGCATTGTTACATTTTTTTTCTTGTTACTCTATTTGTTTATCACTGCCATAGATTTTAATTCAGTTTCATTACTTTCTTTTTTTAATTATGAATAAAGTCAAATTTTCTATCAGTGTATATCCTTATTCTAGGTCCCTTACCCCTCTCACCTCTCCCAGTCACTCTCTCTTCTCCACATCTCCCCATCTCCTCCCCAGTAAGGGCAGGAATTTATAATTTTAGAAAATAAAGTCCTTTTTTCCATGAAATAAAAAAGAACATACAGAAGAAACTGAAGAGTAGTAACTAGCTAATGACATAAATAGGTGGAAAAAGAATAAAACATTAATAACTCATCCCTCAAGCATCTTGAAGTACATATTACAAAGTAATAATGTACTATTGTTCTATTTTATTTGACATAAGAATTTTTAAAATTTATCTGGAGTAGTTCTCATATAAATTGATATAAAAACATAAAATGACTATATTATTAAGGTACTAATAATTTCATTTACTTACCACTCTCCTATGTAGAAGCATTAAGATTTATGTTGGCAGCTACATAAATGGTGTCTTGAACCCTTCACGTAGGCTCACGATAAAATAATGCTGCTGACAGTAATATAAGAATGTCTCTCCACTGCAGACTTAAATGCATCAATAATAGATTATGTCAGAGGAGGTCAATTGAACTGGACATAGAAAAACACAAGTTGTTTTCTAGTTAGCAAGTGATGTGAACACACACACACACACACACACACAGAAACATAAATAATTAAGAACAAAGAGTCCACAGTTTAAAAATATTTGAGCAGCCTGATTGATAATATCAAGCATACTCATAATTGAGTAGCCCTATTGAAACCCAAGAGTGCACAAAGTTTCTTCAGAGAATGAAGCAGGATCCAATTAAGATTTTCTTAAACTACAAAATATGTTTAAGGACAGAATATCTAGCTCCAGATAATATTTTAAATACTGAAGACAAAGATCAGAGTTAAGTGAACTTGCTTATCATGTGTGAGCTCTTAAGGCTTGAGCCAGAATTGAAAAAAATGATATTCTTGTTCTCTCTAGATATGCAATTCTGAATTTCTGAATGCAATAGAGGCAATATAATAGAAATTGGATTTTTAAGACTGTATCAGTGGTTTGGAATTTTAGATATTTGTTTATAAAGTAAGGGAGGAGTATTCCCTTTTCATAATAAGCTTAAGGTTCCTAAAGAACAATGATATTGAGAAATCTAACATGTTTTAAGTATTAATTGAGAAATAGGTAGTGCTGATTAAAATTAAAAAGTCACTAGCAATTTTAAATAACAAATTAGAACGAGTGATACAGGAACAGAGTGTTGCTCAGTGACAGAGCTGTTGCCTACCTAATTTACAGATCTCTGCAACTATTTTCAGCATTGAAACAATAAGAGAAGGGAGGGGAGGGGAGAGAAAGGGAGGGGTAAAACATAAATTACATGGATTTGAAAAGGAGTTTGTTTGAGTTTACTTCTCTACTTGTAATAAATCACCAGCCAATATTTAATTAAAGCTCTAAGGATCTATCAATACCACTATTGGGCATATACTCTAAAGACGCACATTCACACCCCAAAAGCATTAGCTCAACTATGTTTATAGCAGCATTGTTCGTAATAGCAAGAACCTGGAAACAAGCTAGATGTCCCCCAACTGAAGAATAGATTCTGTGGTACATCCACACAATGGAGTACTAATCAGCAGTAAGAAAAAATGATATCCTAAAATTCACAGGCAAATGGATGAATTTGGAGAACATCTTCCTGAGCAAGCTATCACAAACTCAGAAAGATAAGCAGGGGATGTACTCACTCATTAGTAGACTTTAAGAAAAACATTCATTTTTTATTGAAAGATTATGGGCAAATTAAGTGACTTAAAACACACACATACACACCAAAACAAAACAAAACAAAACTTCTGGTTTGACTGTAAAAGGGTTGATTGGCAGAAATTTGTGGTGGCCAAATAGTACATCTGTGGACATTAGCTGTGACCTACTATGATTTCTTTATCTGTAGCTAAGCCTAACCTGGCTTGAGAAACTTTAGGTTTTTTTATGTTTTATGTATTTTAGAGAAAAGAGAAGTTTTTTTTTTTTTTTTTTTTTTTTTTTTTTTTTTTTTTTTTTTTTTTTTTTTTTTTTTTTTTTTTTTTTTTTTTTTTTCAGGCTCAGGCACTGGGCTGTTTTATTTATTTCTACTTTCTATTAATTCTTTTAAAAAAAAACAGTATAGCAAATTCTCCATTAATTTACTTCTTCTTTTGCTTTTCCTGGCTGGACCATTTGTTTTTCTAGATAAGCAAAAGGCCTATTTTGTAACATTTCCTACCAATCGTGGAAGAACACATCAGCATCTGGAACTTGAGGGGTGGTGCCCGCGTTAATGCTGTTCCTTCCTAACAGAGGCACTCAGCT